>PJEM01020918.1:0-12381 GCA_004023845.1 Helogale parvula
TCCCCGCTCTCTTTCCCCCTTCCTCTCCCCATGGTCCCCTGCCAGGTCTGTCCTGTTAGACCTATGAATGCAGACATATGGTATCTATCCTTCTCTGCCTGACTTATTTCGCTTAGCATAACATAGCTTCTTTATCCATCTTCTATTGCATACATTTGGATTGTTTCAGGTTTTTGCTAGTACAATTAGTGCTGCCTTAAGCATTTGAACACATCTTTTGGTGGGTATGATGAGTCTATCGAGTATTTTTCTAGTAGTAGACATTCTGGAACTGAGGATAAGCATGCGTTCAGTTTGTTGAGGGTTAGGTACGATTGTTTTCCAAAGTGGTTATGCCATTTTGCACTCCCACTGCAAAGTAAGAGAGTTTTAATTGTTACTCATTCTCTCCAACATTTTCTATTGTCTTCTTTTTTATTTTTTTGCCAAACGTATTTACTATTCATAATAGTTAGATGAAACGGATACTTTTTTTTGTACCTCACAGGTGTGGAAGTTGAGGATTGGGAATTTCAAGTCATTGGATTAGGTTTAAGGAGAGTAGATTCTAGAAATGTCTTATTTGTAGGGAGGAGATCATATCACTCAAAACCAACTTATAGAAAACCAGCCTAATGGTCAATCATCCAACGGCCAGTTCTGCTCAAATTCACCTTTTTGAAGGTTTTTCATCTGTTTGGAAGCTCTTAATGTGAAACTAGATACAAAGCAACATAACTAAACAAAATTAAATTTAAAAAAACAACGCTGGTTAAAATTTGAGAAAAGTATCTTCCAAAAAACTGGCTAAACAGCCCCTTATTTATTTACAAAGAGAGAAAGGACACCCATATAAAAAAACACACTTTATCCATAAAACAGTGCAAATCTGATGATTCCTTATCAAAGCCCCTTTAAAGAAAGCTCAGAAATGCCCTCCGACTGTATTCCACAGTTAGAAAGACAAGATGGCAGATGAGATGGGAAATAGAGGAAAGGCAAAAACTCCACAGCTGGATTGACTTTTAAAGTAACTGACTATCAGGCAAGTGATCACAGGCAAAGTGGTTTCTGACAACCCGACCTAGGCATGTTTGGGTTGTTACAAACATTAGGGCAGAGTTAGAAATGAACTGGCAGTGGAGACAGGGGGCTGTTCATCCTGGTAGATCCTGGAGCAACCCTGCTATCTCCTCTCACTTCCTCCTTTCTCTGCAGTTCCTGAACACCTGGAAAGGCCCTGAATAACCTGGAAGGAATCAGAGTTTGGGAAAAGAGAAAGCACTTCTTCCCCTGGTCAGTGTGTCTGCCCAAGATGGTCATTTACATGCCACTTAAGATTGTCTGCAGTGACAGAAACCCCCACATGGAGGTGGCTTAAGTGAGAGGGAAATGTTTAGTTTTCTTTCATGTAGATGCATCCAGACATAGGCAGTTCTGGTGGAATGAAGACAAAGACATTGGACCAAACTCTTAATGGCATCCACCCATTGAGTGTAGCTCTCCTCCACTGACCATCACCTCTTCATTCTAGACAGCAAGGTGAGGGAAGGGTTGGATAAGAAGGGGCAACATATGCACACCCACTCTTCATTAAGGGATTTTTCTGGAAGCTGCCTCCATTTTGATAACATTGGCCAGAAACTTGTCTCATGGGATGCTAGGCTGTAAGGGAGACTGGGAGGTGCAGTCTTTCTTCCAGGCAATCATGTGCTCAAAGGGAATCCATTATTAAGGAAAATAGATACTGGGGTAGCCAATGACAGGTTTCTGCTGTCATTAATGAACGAAAGGGAGGTACAAGTATTTCAGCCATGTGAATCTGTTGTTTTTGCAGGTTTCAATGTGCAGGTCATTCTGTTTGGCAATCAAAGTCAAGGCACACACAGACTTCATGAAATCTTCTCTGCATCCTTGGGTGCTAGCTGATTGGCATAGGGAGAAGGTGAGGCCAACATTTAGGTCTTGCTATGAGTTCCCCACCCCATGGGCAGTTAGGCCAAATGAAGGGGAGATTCCTCACCTACCAAATTAAAGAATGAGAACATGGTTGGCAGCGGGGGCGGGAAGTTCAAGGATCCTCTCTAGTTCTGCAAAGAGTCGGATCTAGATCACAGGATACTTGTGGGAAAAGGGGGTACTGCTTTCTTATTAAACCATGTATGTGGCTCTCAAGCAGAATTCCTAACAGGCAAAGGAGACCAATCTTTTTTAAGCGACCATAGTTTCTGTTTCCACCTTGATGGATCCTTCATTGTTGGAAGAAATCTTGAAGAGCATGTAGTGCATCCTCCTCTTTCCCTGACCCACCATGAGGTAGCGTCTCTGGACAAACTCACTCCTTCCCAGATTTTCATTTCTGGAAATGCCCACTTCATTCATCTAGACCTAAAGCCTTGAAGGTATCTTCAATTCCTTTTTCTCCCACACGTCATATTTAATCCATCATCATAGCCTGTTGGTTCTACTTTGAAAAAAATATTCAGAATCCAACTGTCTCTTACCTCCTTTTCTGTAATAAGCTACCCAATACCAATTTTTAAAGTTTACTTATTTATTTATTTTTGAGAGAGAGAAGAGGGAGAGAAGGGGAGAGAGAGAGAGAAAGATGTGGGGCTCAAACTCATGCACTGTGAGATGATGACCTGAGTTGAGATCAAGAGTCTGATGCTTGGGGTGCCTGGGTGGCTCAGTCGGCTAAGCCTTCGACTTCGGCTCAGGTCATGATCTCATGTTTGTGGGTTTGAGCCCTACATCAGGCTCTGCTGACAGCTCAGAGCCTGGAACCTGCTTCCGATTCTATGTCTCCCTCGCTCTCTGCCCCTCCCCCGCTCATACTCTGTCTCAAAAATAAATAAAAACATTAAAAAAAAAAGAGTCTTATGCTTAACTGGCTGAGCCACCCAGGTGTCCCATTATACCATCTGATAGACAATATGTTACTATTGACTTGTTTGGGGTTTGCCTTCCCCAGGAGGAGGGAAAGACTCTGTTGTTCACTGCCGTAGAATCCATTTTTGATGAAGGCAGCCATTTTATAAGAAAGACACTGCAGCTTTTAATTGCCTGCAGAAACCCTCCCATAATCACTAAGGTGAGGGAAGAAAATGGCCCTGTACAACTATTTGTAATAACAAATAATCATACTTTGTATGCATGTAAGATGTTTCATCTTCAAACACTTTCAAAACATTAATTAACCTTTACAATGGCATCAATGAAATGGAAACGAGTGAGAATTTGAGGTATGCAAAACGTAATCACCAATATTAAAGTCTGGCACACAGTGAACACTCCCCCTTCTGGGGCAGTAAACACATTCCATGACACCTTCTCTCCCTTTGAAAACATGCTCAGGGAACTTTATTCTATAATATATCAGGAAGGAGGCAATACTACTCTGGAGAGACCCTAAGGGTAGGAAAGTGTATATATGCATCAGAGGGGGGAGGCATTTGCTTACTTTGGAGTTCCCTTAGGATGCTGGAATCTAGCATTCTGAGACCCCACTAAAAGGGGGGATCTTGGACATAGAGTGTGCTGGTTTTGAACAAAGATGTGGGAAATTCTGTCAAGTCATAAGATAAAGCTCAGCCAATGTACACAAACCAGAAAGAAAGAAAGAAAGAAAGAAAGAAAGAAAGAAAAGAGAGAGAGAGGAAGGAAGAAAAAAAGAAAGAAAGCGATGACTTTTTGGCATCTTGAGCCACATTTGAATACTTTGGTGAGGACTCTATCAGCATCATTTGGGAGGAAAGGGTGAAGGAAAACTTGGCTGTGAACAAAGACAGTGACTGGGCAATATGGAACTGCTTCTAGAAACCTGAACTTTGGATTGTCTAGGCTAGAGGGGGCCGAGGCGGGGTGAGGGGAGCTCCTGGTCTTCTCTGGAGCAGAGAAGGGGTCACCTGGCTGCAGATGGTCCTGTCCCACTGCCCTCAGCCAAGGACTCCTGCCTCCTAAAGGGAGAGAGAATAATTCTTCATTTCTTTTTTTAAAAGTTTTTTAAAATTTACTTTTGAGAGAAAGAGTGTGAGTTGGAAAGGTGTGGGGGTAGGAGGAGGGGGGACAGAGGACCCAAAGTAGGCTCTGCACTAACAGGAGAGATGCCAATATGGGGCTCCAGCTCATGAACTGTGAGATCATGACCCGAGCCAAAGTTGGACACTCAACCGACTAAGTCACTCAGATGCCCCAATTCTTCATTTCTTAAGTGTGGCCTGTGTGTAGTGACTTTTCCCCCAAAGAGTACAGTATGGAAGGGGGCGGGGATTGAAGGGTAACTTTAAAGAGAAGAACCTGACAAACACTTCCACTGGCTGATCAAGGTCAATGCCAGCAGTCATCATGTTGATTGTATGTATCCTTGATAAGATGTGATAAAAATAGTGTGTTACCGCTGTGAGCTTCCTCCTCAAACCCCATCACCCCAGGCTAATCATGAGAAAAAAATTGCAGATAAATTCCCATGGTGGGGCATCCCACAATATCCCCGACTAGTTCTCTTTAAAATTATCGATGGGGTGCCTGGGTGGCTCAGTCGGTTGAGCGTTGGCTTCAGCTCAGGTCATGATCTCATGGTTCGTGGGTTCGAGCTCCGCGTCGGGCTCTGTGCTGACAGCTAGCTTAGAGCCTGGAGCCTGTTTCGGATTCTGTATCTCCCTCTCTCTCTGACCCTCCCCTTCTCGTGTTGTCTCTCTCTGTCTCTCAAAAATAAAATAAAAAACATTAAAAAAATAAATAAACTTTAAATTAAAAAAATAGAATAAAATTATCAAGATCCTCATAAACACGAAGTCTAAGAAAATGTCACAGCCAGGAGGAGCCTAAGGAGACGTGACAATTAAATGTCATGTGGAATCTTAGAACAGTTTTCACATAGGTGAAAACTAAGGAAATCTGAATAAACTATGGACTCTAGTTAACAATAAGCTATCAATGTCGGCTCATTAATTGTTGCGAAGACACTATACTCATGTTTAAGATGTTAATTTCTTTTTAGCATTTATTTATTTTAGAGAGAGAGAGAGACAGAGCGTGAGCAGGCGAGGGCAGAGAGAGAGAGGAAGACATAGAATTCAAAACAGGCTTCAGGCTCTGAGCTGTCAGCCCAGAGCTCGACGTGGGGCTCAAACTCATGAACCGCGAGATCATGACCTGAGCCGAAGTTGGCTGCTTAACCGACTGAGCCACCCAGGCGCCCCTAAGATGTTAGTCATAGGGGAAATTGTGTGCTAGTGGCAGGGGCTGCGGGGCTGGGGGAGATGGAAATTCTCTGCAGAATCTTCTCACCTTCTCTGTAAATCTAAAACCGTCTTTAAAAATAAAGTTTCTTGATTAAAAATAAATAAACAAATGAAGATCAGAATCGAGGTGTGGAGGGCTCGGCTGAAGCTTTCACTCACATCTCATGGGGTCTGCCTGACACACTCAGTCATGCAGGGAAGACACTTTTCACTGGGAGCCCCTCCATGATCTGGAGTATCGAGCAAGTGTGAACAATTTCATTGGAAGCCCTTTGGGCTCCCCCTTTTCTGGAAACTCTCATGCACTCATTTCTCCCTTCTGCTTTTCAGATGAGCAAGAGGTAGGCATTCTTTGAAGGGAAAGGCCACCCATGAGGGTTTACTCAAGTCTTTTGTCATCGACGAATGTCCATGTTGCTCAGAGCTTTGGTCTAGAAAGTGGTGAAAGGCCAGGAGTCCTGAACCAGACTTCCGGGACCCAAATCCCTACTCCTCCAACCAATAGCCTTGGAGCACGGGCAGATTGCTTAATCTCACTGCACTTCAGAGTCCTTATCTGCAAAATGGGAATAACACCAGGATCTCCCTCACGGAGCCACTGTAAGAATGGAATGAGCTAGTATCTTTGATGTGCTTTTAGTAAGAATCCGGCTTTGGTAAGCACTGCAGCGGAATTTGTTATTTTTAATTCACTCCTCCCCTGGAATCCTTTAAGTCCTTCAGAAGGTACAAAATCTCTCTGACACCAAGGTCTGCTTTAAAACCTGCTCCCGGCAGTCATCATCAAGCATTTACCTGGCAAGTTTCTGTTTTCTGTTTCCTAGCACGTGGCCCTGACCCTGGAAATCTAATTCATTAAAACCTTTTGGAAGTGCATTCTGGAGGTATCTGTCAAGATGTAAAATGGTTTTGAATAAGCAGTTCCTTCTTAAGTGTACCAAAATTCAAGCATGAGGTCAGAAGATATATGGCAGGGAGCTGTCGTGGTAAAGAGTCACTGGGGGCACCTTCCGGCCCATCAGGACAGGAAGGAGCAAACTAATGCGTCCAGCCAGACCGCTGTATGCGGTGCTGTCATTGAAAAGAACGAAGCAGATCTAAGTGTGCTGAAAGGCACACATTGTATATGAAGTGAAAAAGCTGTGCAAGGTAATGTATCATACAATGCCTTTTTGCACGGAGGAGATAAACTATGTGGGGTGTAGGGGTGCGTGCGTGGTTCAGTCGGTTAGGTGTCCGACTTCGGCTCAGGTCATGATCTCTTGATTTGTGAGTTCGAGCCCTGCATCTCTGGGCTGACAACTCAGGGCCCAGAGCCTGCTTCAGATTCTGTGTCTCTCTCTCTCTCTGTTCCTCCCCTGCTTGCACTCTCCTTCCCTCCCTCCTCTCTCTCAAAAATAAACATAAAAAAAAATTTAAAAACACGTGGTATGTATTATGGGTCTAGCTAAAGTGTGGGATGGCAAACACTGGCCAGTTAGCAGTAGCAGCGAGGCATGGATCGGGGAAAGTGGAAGGCATTGTAACTTTTTATGTGATCTTGTTTATGTTTTAAAAATGAGCAGTATTCTGTGTATTTCTGTTTACTGAGCATGTATTATCTACCAACACTTTTTTATTTTTTTATTCCTTTTGATGTTTATTTATTTTGAGAGAGAGAGAGAGGGAGCATGCAAGGAAGGGAGGGGCAGAGAGAGGGAGAGAGAGAGTCCCAAGTGGGCTGCACACTATCAGTGTGGAGCAGGATATGGAGCTTGAACTGCCAAACTGTAAGATTGTGACCTGAGCTGAAATCAAGGGTCTGACGCTTAACTGACTGAGCCACCCAGGTGCCCCAACATACACTTTTTAGAATGTTTCACATGTATTTATTTAGATCTCCTAACTTCTGGCATGATATTCTCTATTTTACAGGTGAGAAAGGCTAGGCCCCTAATTTCATCT
The DNA here is from genome assembly GCA_004023845.1 of Helogale parvula. NCBI lineage: Eukaryota > Metazoa > Chordata > Mammalia > Carnivora > Herpestidae > Helogale > Helogale parvula. The sequence continues at coordinate 7,170 of PJEM01020918.1, forward strand.
GTTTCTGAGTGTGAGACAGCTGCAACTCACGTCCGGGCAGTCGGGCTCGGCAGTACCTTCTCAGCGGCTCCACAGGACCCCCTTTCCCGACACACATAACCTGATCTCCCCACCTCTTTCCAGCCTTAGCTCATTAGCCATTATTTCTTTTGATCCCACTTGCTTTGGGTCCTGAAATTCTTCGTGGCCACCTGCAGACCACTGAGGACCATGACAAGGCGGTGACAAGAACTGGGAAGGAGCGTGAGATAGGGGTCCTGGGCTGGGAGGTAACTTGGGTCATGTGGTCTTGAGGTGGAAATAGTACCTTTGCCCAGGGCTGGTGGTAAGGGCAGAACTTAAAAACTCCCCACCACTACTCAAGGTTGATTTCTGTGATTTCTTTTTTTGTTCTGTTTATGTTGTTGTTGTTGTTGTTGTTTTTTTTGAGAGATAGAGAGAGACAGTGTGAGCAGGGGAGGGTCAGAGAGAGAGAGAGAGAGAGAGAGAGAGAGAGAGAGAGAGAGAGATACAGAATCTGAAGCAGGCTCCAGGCTCTGAGCTAGCTGTCAGCATAGAGCCTGACAGGGGGCTCGAACCCACGAACCGTGAGATCATGACCTGCGCTGAAGCTGGGCGCTTAACCGACTGAGCCACCCAGGTGCCCCGACTTCTGTGATTTCAAGGCGGATGACGGTGACTGGCCTCTTTCCCACCCTATTTGCAAATCCCACGTAATTCTCTTGAATCACTTATGATTACTTTTATGCAGGCATTAGAGTGTGCCTCCTTGCTCCTTGATACCCAGCGAGGCAGTGCCGGGAGTCTGGCCTTCACCTTGGCGGTCATGGCCTCGGAAGCCAGGGTAGGCCGGGCGCTCAGGGAAGACCTTGTGCGCCGCTGTGGCATCGTTGGCTTCCCAGCCCTCTATCTCAGAAAAAGACAGAACCAGTGTGATGAGGTGTGCACTCCTCAAACTGTTTATTTGCCATTCGCTAGGGATGAAACTGGATTTACAGAAGAAACTGTGGCACAAAGAAAGTAAGGGTCAGTGGATCTTGGACAGCGGCAGTCCAGCTGCCCTGCCCAGGCTGGGCACGGGGGGACGCTCCTGGCAGAGGGAAGGTGGCCACCCGGACTGTGCGCTCTGGGGTACCCCTGCCCTCCACCCCTGCCTGGGGCCATCTAGAAACACCTTAGAGGGGTGGTTGTGGGGGTGTTCTCTCATACTGTATCTGGTTTAAAACTCGAGATGGGCGGGTTCCTTTCGGGAAGGATTCAGTGCGTCCGTACCAGGGAGAAAGGAAGCACACGCAAATTTCCAGGATGCTTTGCGACCAGATGCGGTAACTGCCACACAAATAGACACCAGGTGGGGCCTGTCCGAGTCTGACTGCGTTTCCCATTGTTACTTTTTCAATAGATGTGGTTTAATGCCATTTCAATTTGGAAGTTTATTTTTTCCACTGATTTTTATACATCCAGAATAGCACAAATAACCAACAGTATTTTTTTTGCACATTCATTTCCCCTAGAACAAAAAGTGAACTTAAAAAAAAATTGGAACCATGCTATTAGCTCTTTACAAAAGTGAATAAAAAGTAGCTCATTTTTAAGTCTAAAATAAACAAAGTAGAAAGAAGCATTTTTTTTTATCTACAGTATTTAGCAAACATAAGAAAAAGTCCTTAGGAACACACACAAAAAAATTGAAAAAAGTTATTACAGGTATTAACAATATTTTATAATGAAGCTTAAAATCTATTTACATACATAAATACAATTAACTTTGTTGATGCAACTCTCTGGAAGGAAAAACAAATGCCACCTGATCAGCCTCATCAATACTGATCTGGTTAAAGGGAGGGGGAAAAATTCCAAACAGACAGACAAACAAAAACCCCCCAAATGATTGTATACTGTAGGTAAACAAAAAGGCATTTTGTTCAGATGTAAGAAACGTTTTCTGAGATTATTGTTAAACTTATTTCATTGTATAAAAGACTCCAGATATGTCATACCCCAGAAAACAAAAACCACCAGAAACAAAAATCACCAGGACGGAATGTCCTAAGGAAGCAGGTATTTCAGGACCGAAACCTGCAATCGTAAATTGCAGGACATTTGAGTGAAACCATTCATTTCCTTTCTAATCAGAGGATTTCTATTTATCTGCACAGAAACCCGAGGCAGCAGAAAGGCTGTCTATTAACTCGCTGATTGTAATTTGTCCAGGAAGGCCTCTGTTACTGCGTTTGGACAGCAAGCAGATCCAAACTGGTTGGCAATGTCTCTGCTCTTCTGGAAGAAACCCACGAGCAGGAGAAAGGCTGACTCACCATGTCGCTTTGTGTAAAGGCAGAAGAACAGCAGCTCCTCGTGTTCTGGACATTTGGTGTGGAGTTGAGGGAGGGGGGGTGCTATCTCCTTATATAAAGTGAGAGAACCGAGGAGGAAGGGAAGCAAAACAGAGGGAGATATCGGGGCCAGAGAAGAAAAGAAATAAAAGGAATATAAGAAATACAAGTAATAAAAGAAATATAGTGAGAAAAACAAAAAGAATTAAAATGCATGTCCATGTTGAAATTATAAATAAAGGCACGAAAAAGCAGTAGAAATGGCTTAATCTTTCTTCTCTTGGACCAATGCTCCTGGATACATCCAGTTATTATTTTATTGGCTTAAGGGTCTCCTGGATTAAAGGGACACCTTGATTTACCTGGAGGCAATGAATGAAATTTTTCAGGAGAGGGAAAAAGCATTAAGTGTGATGTGAGGCCTATCTCCAGAACAACTAACGTTTGATTTTAATTTTTTGGGAACGATTAAGTACTGGATTTGCTGGTAAGGGTCTGTGAAACTCCGAATGGCCAAACTACTGGGTGGACAACGAAGTGGCCAGCCCTCCTAAGCACGCCTTTGAGAGTAAAGATTCAACGGGGAGCATCGTTTGATTTCCCTTCTAGGGCATTAGGCTGGTTTTGAGTTGGAATATTTTCAGGTACCAGAATTGAAGTGAAAGAAGAGAAACATTTTTTTCCTTCACCCCTTCTCCCCCCTTCCCAATTTTGTCAGGTCAGATATGGCCACATGTGCTGAAAAGAACACTTAAATTTGATTTGGGGTAAATGGGCTGAAGGTCCCTTTCAGAAATAAAAAACTTACATTCACTGACATTCAAGGGTAAATTTGCTGCAAAAATGTGATACAGAATAAAACATCAAATGGAGTTTTGGAGAGACGATTATGGCTAAGCTGAAAATGAATATATTCCGAGTTTATCCAAGATCTGTTTTAGCTCCTTTCTAGATAAGAATGACCTGACTGACCAGACAAACTGCTTTTCTCTTTAATTCTTACCAAAGTGCTACTGCATCTATGTAAAACAAATAATCAATATATATATATAAGAAAACTCAAAAACAAGTTGTTTTAAATAAGACCAGCTGTTTTGCTGCCTGCAGCCAAAGATCTTTCTAATTTGAATCCTTAAATTTATAAAATAAAAATCAAACACTGTTCTGAAGTCCTGCTTTCAAATACTCTTCAGAGTTGACCTGAAATCATTTCAGCTAACGTCAGAGGTACATTAAATAACAACCAGATCATTTTGAGCACACACATGTCAAAATCAGCAGTTAGTATCTAGGAGCTGTACAACAACTGCATTCTGACCAAATTCTCCAATGAAAATAGTGCCATAAAATTTACAGTGACATTGGACACTTCTGAATCCTAGCCATGGGCAGCGATGACATGAATCTTTCCTCTCCTGCTGAGGCACGGAGAACACTGCGCACACGCCCCATAAAGGTGGGTGAAAGCACTGCGGAGGAGGGCGGTGAAGGAGCAGAGCGGGATGGAGTCCGGCAGGGCTGCGGCGTGTGACTCCACCGAGGCCCACGCAGGACAACTGGCCTGTTCCGGTCTGCTTCTAGGCCCACTCTATGAAAATTCGGCTGGAAACCTCCGGGCATCGAAGGCACCGCCCGGTCTATAGTTTTCTCCGCTCCCAGCCTTGGGGGACAGCCACAAGCTTTGTTCTGCATCAGTGAACTAGTACTCTATCAAACAGGAGTATTTTCTTGGAGCTGAAAAGTCTGAACTCTGATTCAGATGATCTCCTTACTACCCCAGAAAGGAGCAGTTAAGGAACCCATAAATCCATTCATCGGCTTCCCATGTGGGTACTGGGCCCTTCCACGGAGCTTACTTTGGATTTGTTCGGTTATAAAGCCCGTGGAGGGAGCAAACCGCTAGGCAGAAAATAAATCCTCTCCAGAGGTGCAATCATTGGCATCTACCTGAACCCTCTGGAACCAGATCTGACCTCTGCTCCAAGGGAGGGAGTCAGACATTTTACCCTTGTTGGGTTTGGCAGAAAATTCCATACTTTAGATCCCTTGAGTGGCCCTCAGTATCTAAAAAGCCTATTAAAAACATTGCTGCATTAGCTACCAACTCGTTTGATTAACATGAAAGGGAGTTTAATGTAAACAATATTTAGATAACAAGTCAACACACTGCCTGTCCTTTTTTTCCAGCCTTCTTCAATGTAACACATTTAACTTTGGCTACTATCAAAAACAAAAATGTAGTACTTGATATTTTTCTTAATAGAAGTACATTTAAATAATAAAAAAAGTATCAACACATAAGTAAGTGTCTAAACATCAAGATACATAAATATCTAGGGATTCCTCGTGGGAATACAGTAGTTGAAAATGACCCAATACCGTAGCTGTTTCTCAAAAAGAACAACTACACGAAAGTCCCAAAGAAAAGTTAAATAAAAGTTACAGAAAAAGGAATTATATTTCTTTCAATTGTCAAAGCAAGAAAGAAGCAAGCTCAAATTTATATATATAAAAATAAAAACCACCCCAAATGCAAATACGCACTTTGCAATTTATAAGGTGCTGGTAAAGAAAATTAAAAATACGAATTAGATACCAAAACAAGAGGAGTTGCAATCTCCCTCCCCACCCCCCCAAACCCCAATATTCCATTCTTTGGAATAGACAACTTGGTTAAAAAGTGAAGTCAAGGGTATAAAATCTTTCTTTTATTCACAGCATCGCTAAATCAGAAGCATTCACAGTTTCCCTCTGGGAATCTTCCTGTTTGCCTTACGACGCGTCAGCGCGGTGGCGAAGCGGACACTCTCCGGGTCGGGGGTGGGGGTGGGGTCGGGTTCGGAAAAGGGGAGACGGGGCCACAGCAACGGCGCTCC
>PJEM01020919.1:0-12366 GCA_004023845.1 Helogale parvula
ACATGGGAAGGGAGGGGGCAGAGTCCCAAGCAGGCTCCGCACCATCGGTGCAGAGCCCGCCGCGGGGCGCGAACCCACGAGCCACAAGATCAGGACCTGGGCCGAAGCCACAGCCGGAGCTTCCCTGACGGAGCCCCCCAGGCGCCCCCGTGGTCTCTGCCCAGAAGCAGGCACACCTGCGGCGAAGCTGGTGACCCACACCCAAGTGGCTCGCTGCATTTCCACAAAACGAGCGGTGCCAGAGCCGTGAGCGCAGAGAAGTATCCAGAAGGGCTTTGCAGAAGGAGGGCCGTGCTGTACACAGGCCTCAAGTGACACCAGCTGACACAGGGGCCGTCCCCCAAGACTCTGGGCGCGCTGCAGTGGCCCTACGACACTCCCGTGGGCTCGGCGCCGCGCCAGGCACACACGGGACACCGTGAACATTTGCGGTTAATCCGGTAAAAGCTGCTCGGCGGGACCCGGAAGCCAGGACGCAGGGGGGGAGGGGGTGTGGGTGAGGTTGCAGGGGTGAACAGCCAGGACTCGGGGGTCAGGGCTCCTGGCCGCACCGCCTGGTTTTGCAGAAAATAGCAACGTTACTGAGGCTTTGTGCAAAAGCTTCCTGTGTGTATTTGCGTGTGTACGCGTGTGCCCCTCCTACGGGGGGGCGGTCCCTGGCCCGCCCTCGAGGGGAGGTGCCCCTGCCCCGTCCGCTGCTTCCAAGACCCTAGGCCCTCCGCACGAGGCTCTGCGGCAAATCTGGAACTCTCTGGAACTCGTGCGCTGGAGGTTTGGGTTTCTTGAACCTGAATCGCTGTTTTCCATCTGGGAGTTTATGCGGTTGTTTACGGAGACGCTGTGATCCCGACGCACAGCTTGCCACCCAGCCCTGTAGAGGCGGCGCCTGGGGTTGGGGTGCAGGCGGGGGCCTCCCCCTGAAACGCGAGGCTGGAGAACAGGCTCTCCCTCAAGGGTGGGCGACCCCGGCTGAGGGTCCTGGAGCCCCCGTCCTGGCCTGGGCTGGACTCGGATTCGCTGGGTAACACAGTCCCTGTCTGCCACACAATTAAACTTGGGTTTTGTTTATTTAAAACCGAACAGCTTTGTTGAAAGTACGTCGTGTAAATAGCTCACGATGGTGTGGGCGCCAGGAGCTGTCTCTCCGCTCTCGGAGGGATGCGGCTGCGCCACAGGTGTGGCCCTCTTGGAGCTGCGTGGGCAGGGAGCAGGGGCACCCTTGCCCTTGTCTGACTCTCAGCCAGTTGGGCTGGGCCACGGGAGATGGGCCTGGAAGCCCGGGGTCTCCAGGGGAGGACGCTGCCGTGCTCCGGGCCCCCGCGTCCCACCGGCACCGAATCTGTGCAGGGCTCACGAGCCCCAGGCCTGTGGGCTCTGCCCGTGGCCCCCTTGGTGCTTCTGCCCCCCGTTTCCCTGATGACAGTAAAGCAGACCGTGTTTCCAAGTCTGTTGGGTATTTCGATCTCCTCTAAGATGCCTGGTCACGTTTTTGGCTGTTTCTCTGCGGGGTTGTCTGCCTTTTTCCAGCTGATTAACACTGGTAACAGCAGGTAAATTTCTGCGAGATGATACACAGAATAGAAATGGCCTGTCTGTCTGACTGGCGTCCTGATAAATGCAAGTTCCTCAGACCGAGGTACGTGGCCTGGTTGTCCTCATTTTTATCAAAGCTGCTGCGGGTCTACGAAGGTGTTCTGGAAACGGGCTGCTAAAGCGTGTATCCGGGGCTTCTGCGTTCGGGTCTCTGTGCGCCTGCGCCCCCTGCTCCGGGAGCTCGCGGACCCGGAGCCCTTGGGAGCGCGCCACGCCCCTTTCCTCGGCACCCCGCCTCTGGTGCCCTGTCGCCCCTGTGGTCTCTCCCGGCCTGGTGGCCTACGCGGGGGGCACAGTAGGGACCCTGGAGGTGTCCATGGCCTCCTCTCTGGAACCTGGGACTGTGCTTGGTAGATGGCAGAGTGGTTAGGGCTGTGAAGGGATGAGGCAGCTGACCTTGACGCGGGAGGTGACCCTGGCTGTCCTGTGAGCCCGTGTGCTCACAGCGGCCCCCGGAGGTGCAGGAGGGAGGCGGGAGGGAGGAGGAGATGCGGCTGCAGCAGCAGAAGGGTGCAGAGGTGCTGCGCTGCGGGCTGTGAAGGCGGAGGACGGGGGCGGAGCCAGGATCTGGGAAAGGCGAGGCCAGGGAGCCTCCCCAGAGCCTCCCGAAAGGATTGGGTCTGGCTGGCACCTTCATCCTAACCCAGGGAGACCTGCATTGCATATCTGATCTCTGCAGCTGGGAAGGTGGCACATCAGTGGTGGCAGCTGCTGTGCCCTGGGAGCCTGTCGGCCTGTCGTCTGCAGCACCTTCCCCTGGTCACTTCCTGCGACCTGGCCCTAAGTCTTGATATTTGGGAAAGCAGGTGCTCCCATCAAGACCAGCTTGAGGACTTTGGCATGACAGCATCGACATGCCCCAAACCATCTTCAGAAATCTGTAGTCTTAAACGTATTTGTTAAAAATTAAGAAAAATTTGGTACTTGGCTGACTCATTCAGAAGAGCTTGTGATTTGGTCTTTGGGTCGTGAGTTCGAGCCCCACGTCGGGGGTAGAGATTGGTTAAGTAATCAGGTGAACTTTTTAAAAATGAAGATTGAAAAAAAGTGAAATGAGCTTTCATCAGGGAGGCTGAAATTGTGAACCCTGGAAGGAAGAAACACGTGTTAAAAGCGAACTCTGATGATAGAGAAGAAAGGTGACAGTGACACAGGAGAGCTGGCCGGTGACAGCTGCTCCCTGGACCCGCCCAGATCCTTCAGAGGGGCCCGAGAATAGAAAGCTGTGGTCGGCTTGTCACCGCTGAGTGCGTGAGAAGGGACCCCGGCGGTATCGTGGGAGCGTGAGCGCAGGGCTGGTCGTGGTCAGGTGCGCTCGCTCGGCGGGTCGTGGTCCACGCTGGGGGCGGGGCGTGATTTACGCTGGGGGCGGGGCGGGGCCACGATGGGGGCGGGGCATGATCCACGCTGGAGGCATAAGACAGACAGACTACGCGGAACCTGTTGGTAACGGTCAGTACGTGTTCGCGATAAAGTGCAGTTAGAACTCGTGTCGCTTGTCGACACCCGCCTGAGGCCAGCAAGCCCCACGGTTAGCAGTGGAGCCGCTGAAGGACCCCGCTTGGGGCAGGACGGAGCCCAGGTGGTCACAGGCACCGGCCAAGGGCTTGCTGGACACCTGGGCCGTGGCACTAACCGAAGGAGGAACGAGGTGTAACGTGTGGAGACGGAAGCGCGTTAAGAGCGGAGTCCGGCGGCCCCGAAGGAGCAGCGCCCGCGCCAGCACTTGGTTCAGCCGGGCAGGAGGAAGGGCCCCTCCCGGCCGCCTCTCCCCTGCTCTGTTCTCCCGACGTTCGGGGCTCGCCGTAGATCGCCGGTTCTGAGTTGCCTGAGACCGAACAGTTGTCTCCTGTTCCCAAACAAAGTCATTTTGCAGGTAAAATAATGGGCTTTTTAAAAAAAAAGGCCAGTAAAAGGAAAAAAACCCAAACAATCATAATTTGCAGGAATATGGACGTTCTCTCAGAAAACGAGGGACTGATGGTAAGTACTGGGCCCAGGGAGGGGCTGGAGGGCAAGCCATTGGGACAGTGCTTTGTGTGGAAGGGGCGAGGGGGCGCCCTGCCCGGGATGGAGCGCGGAATAGAGCGTGTGCTGCGTGGCCAGGACCCAGCTGGGGAGACCCCAGGTCAGCTGGGGGGTTCCGGCCAGGTGGGTCCACAGATGGAGGGCGGCCCCGGGCACAGGTCCGGGGAGACGGTGTGCAGTCTGATCAGCTGACTCTGGCTTTGGATTTGGGGGCCAAGGACAAGGGTGCCTGTCCGTTGTCTTGTCTTCAGGCCTTGAGAGGGGCTTTGAGGCCCTGGGGCCGCCTGTCCATCTGTGCACCAGCTCTCAAGGAGGCTCCGGGGAAGGTTCCCCTCGGAAGACCCCGGGGCCACCTCAGGGCCCACCAGTTTGGGTGATGAGTGCCCAGGGCCCCGAGATGGGACAGAACAGGGGGCTGTGGCAGATGCCCAGTTGCAGGCTCTGGACATGGGACAGGGCCGCAGGGAGGTGGCCTGGGCGAGCAGTCCTGGCACAACCCAGACGGACCCGGGAAGCACAGGGCCGGTGGCTGTGAGGACCTGGGAGCCAGGCACACAGGACCGCCCGGGAACCCCCTGACCCTCCGAGAAGGGGTCCGCGTCCAGAGCCAGGAGACCCCAGGGGCTGCCTGTGTGGCCGAGAGGCTGTGCACAAGGCCCCCTGGAGGCAGGGGCCCCTGCAGAGCGCCCTGGGCGCGGGTGGCCACTCCCCTGCAGACCCGGGCTCTGGGCCAGACCTGATGGTGTCGCTCATCGCCAGCTGGGCGCTCTGCAGGGCAAGGCAGAGGTGCCAGAGACCCCGTGGGTTCCTGCGGAGACATCCAGGGGGCCTGGCCCGGCTCCGTCGGTGGACACTCTTGGGCTAGCAAGCCTGCTCTGGGGCATGTCCGAGCTCCCGCTGGCTTCACTGGGGACAAAGGCGGCTCTGGCCGGCTGACCGCCCCCACGGGCCAGGAATGCCCGCAGTTGCGCCCCCAGCGCAGCGCCAGGCAGGCGGGCTGACACCCTGGACTTGGAGCGCCCGCGCTGTCCCCTGGACCACAGACCTCGGTGTGCGTCCGGCACGCGCTGCTGTTGGTCCCCCCGCACTCGGCGGTCCCGCGGTTCCAGGGCACGTGCCCTCACAGCTTCCCTGACCCGGACTCCGGCTGGAGGGTGTGCCGGGGAGAAGCCGGGGCTGGGAATGTTGGGGGACGCCTGTGCTCCTCCCACCCTGTTGGGCTTAACATCCCAGAGGCCAGACGGGTCACAAGTTCCTCCTGCCGACACACGGCTTGCTGCCGGTTTGGGGGCTCCTTTTCTAGTCCACGTGGGGGACTGACCGCCTGCCCCTCGCTGTCGTGCTCCAGGCCTTGCCTGTGGCCTCGGGTTCCTCCTCCTGCGGTCTTGGGTTTAGTGGCATTTCACGTGGCACCGTATCCTTCTCCCAGCGGGTCAGTGGAACTCTCAGAGATGCCTTGCTGTTTGCTCTGGGGTCTGCAGCGCACCCCTTCCGCTGCCGCTTCACGGGGTGCCCGGCCCCCACCCTGTACCCCACTCGGCCCCGCGGGCAGCTCTGTTAGGTGAGAGATTAAGACAGGAGGTCCCCTGCTGGGAGCCTGCTCCAGGTCGGCTCTGGGGGACACGCCTCCCGGTGTCTTCACTGTGTGAGGGCGCCATCCTCGCCGCCTGTCCTGTAACCCCAAACTGGCAGGCCCTGAGCCCCACCTGGTCCCGGTGGCGGGGAGGGTCCTCTCCCCCTCCGCTCCCTTGGGGAGCTGGGCAGTGGGTGTCAGCAGAAGGGGCTGGGTGGTGGTGTGGGAGTGGATGCCAGCTGGCAGGACCCCCTGAGCCACTGACACCCTGCTGGGATGGGTCCTGTCCCCAGGGGCCCCTGCAGCCTGCTGTGTGCCAGCCCGTCACTGTCCAGGGCCCTGGGCATCCCCACTCAGTCCCCAGTGCCTGCCTTCCGGGCCCGCCACACCGAGGGCTTGGACGTCCACCAGCAGGGGTCCCAGGCTCAGGGGGAGGAGCGGGGTGAGGGGCCTGGGTCATGCCCCTCCCTCCCTCTGCCCGCTGCTGCCACCTGGAAGCCGTGCTGACCCTTCCCTTCACCAGGCTTCGTGGGGTGCTCTCTGTGGGCAAGGCGGACGTGAACACGGACGCCTGCGCGCCGGCGCACACCCCAGGGGCGGCCCTGCCCTCGGCGGGTAGGCAACGCCTTCCCGTCTTGGGAGCCCGGCACTCGCCCCGGGCGAACCGTGGTGCCCATGCCCACCCCAGGGGCAGGCCAGGTTCTGGGCTGGGCTGCTCGGCAGGAAGCCCCCCGCCCCAGCGGGGTTCCTCGGGCCGGGGGCTTCCCTGCAGGGTCCGGGCGGGGTGGCCAGGAGGCCACGGAGCGAGTGCCTCATAAACGACGCTCCTGGCTGCAGAAAGCATCCATTTAATAGAAGGTTCCAGCATTGACCGTGCAACACCTGTCACACAGTCACAAAGGAACCACGGCGGCTTGTCACCAACAGCCACCGCCCAAAGTCCTCCCCTTGCTGAGGAGAGAGAGCTGTGCGGGCGCTGATGGGCGCTGACCCTGCCCTACGCCTGGGCGGGGCGCAGCGGGTCCTGCAAAACCAGCGGGGAAGGGCGTCCTCTCGTTTTTTGTCACCAAGGCCCTGGTTACAGGAACCCTCACGTGTCACTGGACCCAGCTAGGCGCTTGTAACTTGAGTTTACGGCCGCCCTCGGCGCTGGCTGCTCGGTGCCGGGGAGCCCGCCGGCCCGGGAGCCCCTCGGGGCCAGGCGCTCTCCGTCGCTCTCCGTCGCTCACCGTCGCGTGGCCGAGGCCCGCGGGGACCCGCAGAGCACACGAGCCGCAGGCAAGCTCTGAGAGTCGGTACGCGGCCGGGACAACCGGCTTCCACGTGAGCTGGGCGCGCGGGCGCGTGGGCACGAGCGCCGGGGCTCAGCTCCTTCCCTCCCTGCACGCCCCAGCCTCACCCTGCAGCGCAGCCAGGGGGGCGGGGGGCGGGGCCCCTCCCCACGCAGCCAGACCCCGTCACGAGTTACGGTATGTGTGGGGACACGGATCAGATAGGTCTGTAAAAAGGTTAAAAAAAGCCTCCCGCCAGCTCCTCCCGGCGCAGAGGCGCGGTCCTCCCTCTCGGCTGTGGGGGGCTCCTGGCAGGGGGGGGGGGGGCGGAGGCCCCGCGCTCTGTGCAGCGTGACGCACGCCGGCTCAGAGCTGCGTCTCGTCCCGCGTCTCCGGGTTGCAGGAGGCCAGCCTGCCGCCGCCGCCATCCTTCCCGCTCCGGGGGCTGCCGGCCACGTGCGCCAGGGGGTCGGAGCGGATGAGGTACCTGCGGGGGAGGGGAGAGCCCTGGGTGCCGGCCCCGTCAGGCCGGGCGCCCGGGCGGGGACGCGGGACCTACACGATGTCGTTGGGCTCCAGCCGCGTGTCGGGCGGGGGGTTGATGAGGACGTAGGACAGCGTGTTCTGCTGGTCATTCAGCTCGTCTGCAGAGACAGCGGCGAAGTCGGGGTCAGCGTGAGGCTCGGCAGCCACCCGCACGGAGCGTGTCGCGGAGGTGGTGGCCCTGAGCAGAGGCACGGAGCGCACCTGCGTCCCCTACACACACGTGCACGCGCTGCCCCCGCCCCCCCTGCGCCAGGCACGGGCCACGTTCTCACTCTCTGCTTCGGCCACGTGTCCTCTCCCCACAACCGGGGCCTGCGGCGGCAGCCCGCAGGGCCCCCTGCTTCCTCCCCAGAGCGGCCCCCGGTCTCCGGCTCACGCGTGGCTGTGGGGACGCAGCCCCCAGCAGGGAGAGTGGGCTCCGGAGAAGCAGCGGTCCTGTCACAGGTGTCCCCTACCACGTATGGGCGGGGGGGGGGAGGGGCGCGTCCTGGCCGAGGCCCTGTGCTCACGGGCAGGGGAATAGCCGCTGGCCTCCATTTACCCCCATGGTGAGGTCTAGAGGCACCTCCTGACCCAGGCCGGGCGTTAACGGGATGGGCACTGGGGCTGGGGGCTGCGTCCCGGCACCGGACCGAGACATTCTGAGCGGGGCAGAATCTCACCCCTGCAGCCATAGGCTGAGTTCGGCCCCTTTGTGGGGGGCGGGGCCCAGGCCGGATCTGGGGCAGCTGTGGACATGCGCAGCCAGCGTGTCTGCCCCGAAGAGCACAGCCTGCCCGGCCTGTCCCTCCCACCGCTGGAGTGCGAGTCGCTCTGCCCGGTGACCGCAGCCCGTGTCGGGGGCCCTGTGGTGGAAGCTGCCGGGGCACCTCTCAGCCCTGGGCTGGCACGCGCCTCCCAACGGGCCTCACGGAGTGTGCAGAGGAGGGGAGGCTGTGCAGGGGCCCCAGCACCCAATGGGGACAGAGTAAAGGGAGAGGTTGGTGGGGGGCGGAGCTGCCAGCTGGTCCCACCCCTCCAGGGCCGGGCAGCCTGAGCAGGCGCCCATCTTCTCTTGCTGGTGCGTTCCTGCCCCATGGGGCTCTCCCCACTGGGCCTGGGCCCCCACTGCGCCCCCTGGGTGGAGCCCAGGCTGCCCCTGAAGTGAGCAGAGCCTGGGACTGGCCCGAGCTGGGCCTCTGTTGCTTCTGGCTGGGTGGGGGGCGGGCAGGGGTGCAGCCCCAGCTGCAGTACTGGGGGCTGGGAGGTGCTCATTCATGGACTCTGGTTTCCCCTGGACAGGACAGCTTGCGGGGAGGGGCAGGGGGCTGATGGTGGCCCTCCTGGCAAAAGAGCAGACAGGACCACCTCCCTGCCCCATCCTCGCACCCTCTTCCCCCCTAACCCTGCAGACCAGCTCCTTCCACTCTCCCCCTGCCCTGGGGTCCGCACTCACCAAGCCTGCACCCTCCCTCCAGGGCAGCCGGTGAGCAAGGGGTGAGGGCATACAGCAGCGCACAGTGTTAGTGACGATGCTCTCAGTGTGGGGGGGCGCACCCTGCAGCCTTGGCTAACGGGGTCCCCTCTCCTCTGGTGTTATGTCCTGCCCCAGGCACCTCTCAGCGACCACATGGGGCGGGGGGCCTCCGTAAACACCAAGTCTGATGACCCTGCCGGTGAGGCCACCCAGGCCTGAGAGCCTCCTCGGGAAATGACTGCAGCTGGGCACCGGGCACGGAAGCCGCCGGACCCGGGCCAGCAGGGCGGCCCCAACGGGGCTGCAAACCTTGAGGTTTTCACTGCTCGGCCTGGGTCTGCCTGGCCCTTCCGGAGTCAGCCCTGCATGGAGGGGCCGCCCCAAGGCGCGTGGAACCCCCCCCCCAGGGAAGGAAGGGGTCCTGGTAGCCGGGCCAGTGGCCCAGACTCTGCTCTGATTCTGCTGGGGCCTTGGGGCTGCGGGAGGTCCCCTCGGACGCGCAGTGCAGCGCGCACCGGCTTTGTCTCAACTGCAGAGCGACAGCCCCTGCTGAGGCCCCTGCTGGGTGTGGGCGTCACCTGTCCCCTGACCTGGGGTGGCCGCCGCTGGCCCAGGCCTCAGCAGGCCCTGCCGTGTTTGGGGCTGGGACCCAGGCTTGGAACCATCTGTCTGGATGCTTCCCCAGAGCGGGGTAGGCCCAGGGCCCCAGGGCATCTGGGCAGCTGCGGGCCGGTAGCCACCAGCGTGTGGGGATAGATGCAGACACCAGAGCGTACTGAGCTGACGGGGTGAGGACGGGGGAGCAGTGACTGCCAGGTGCCACACAAACCGCGAGCCTTCCTGGGGACTGTCCCGTCCGCCACAGACGCGGGAGGGGGGAGCTGTCAGCATGCGAGCCGCTCCGCCTGCAGGGACCCTCTCCTGTCTCCTGCCCACCTGCCTGGCTGGGGGGGGGCACTGGGTGGCCCCCGGTGTGGCCGGAGCAGAATTACCTTGCAAATATCCCAGGTTTACCCGATTCATGACATCACTGGCTGTTAAATTTGCTACATCCTCTACGGAACACACAGGAAGAGGGACAGACAGAGACAGAGAGAGAGAGAGGTCAGCAGCAGCATGCGGCGGCCACACGGCGGGGTGGGGTGGGCAGCGTCACACGGGAGGCCGTGCGCGGGGCACCTGCCAGCCCAGCCGCGGCAAGCAAGGCCGTTGTCACCAGCAAGGGGGGTGTCTGCTCTGCCAGGCCCTGGGGTCAGCGGGCGGAATCTCCGGGTGTGGGTGCCCGCCGTACACTGAGTGCCCTGCCTGGCATCAGGGCCCCGGCAAAGGGGTGGCAGCCCCCGACCTGGCAGGGACTGCGAGGGACGGGGGTGATTCGTGCAGCTTCGGCGTGGCGGGAGCGGGGCTGGCGTGGGTCATCAGCCTCTGATCCCACTTGGAGGGGGGCTCCACGGTCCCTGTCCCAGGCCCTTCCTGTGGCAGGAAGCAGGGTGGGAACAGCGGGCGCCCACTGGGGGGCCGGCGGAGTCCCCAGGACAGAACCCGGCGCGGGCCGTGGGCACGGACAGGCAGCGGCAGGAGCGGGGCCCCCTGAGCCCCACTGACAGCCTCTCCAGAGAGAGGACCTCTGGGACTGCCCATGGTCAAGGTCGCGAGCTTCTCCCCACAAGAAACTCCAGAGAGAAGGGGGACAGAGACAGACACCTGGGGTGGTGCCCAGCAGCGCAAGCAGGTGGCTGTGGCATCCACTGCGGCCCACGGAGGCGGTCCTGGCACTGGGCCATCTGCCCAGTGGCCCCGAGGTGCCCCTGCCCTCTGGCTGCTGGGAAGGCCCTGGGGTCTCCCCGATCTCCGCGAGAGCACAGTGCGCCCCTGCGTCTCTGCTCCCAGAGGCGGCTGGTCCGTCCCCCAGCAAGGCCTGAGCCCTCGGCTCCCGGGAGCCCTGCCTGCCCCACCCCCCAGCCACGTCCGGTCCTGTGTGCCGGGCAGTCGGCTCCAGGCCCGTGTTTACCCCTGGGGATCCGAGGCCCCAGAGTGGCAAGGGGGAGCCCTCCTCACGCCGAAGGGCTCCTCCAACGGGCCCCGCGGTACCCCCACCCTGTGCTGCCCCAGCCTGGGTGGCGGGCGGGCGGCCAGGCCCTTACCGTAGCCCGTGGTGGGCAGCCCGAGGTGCTTCATGCGGTTCTTGACCAGCTCGGAGAGCTCCTGGCGCTCGGAGCGCCGGCACAGGCCGAGCCGCTGCTGGGAGGCCCACTCGGCGGCCGCCGCCTTCCCCGCGGGCTTGGACCCCTTGCGGCTCAGCCTCCGGGCCCACGGCAGGCTCTTGCGCCGCAGCAGCGGGTGCTCCGCGGGGTCCCCACCGACCGAGTGGCGGCCCTGGGTGCTGCCGCTGCTGCCCACCTGTGCGCCCCAGGGGCCCCTCGTGTCCTGCGTGTCCGGGCCGTCCTCCACGCTCACCGAGATCTGGGACTGACCAAGGCAGGAGGGTGAGGGCCGAGCTGGGAGAGGGGGGCCCCAGGGCCCGGGCCCTCCTCCTGAGCCCCCAGACCGCTGGGTGGAGGAGGGCGACTCCCTCAAGCTCTCTGGGCCTGTATTTCCCTGGCTCCCCACCGTGCCTGGCGCGTCTTGATTTTGACACGGAGGACTTGCCCTCTCAGTGCCTCACCTCCCCATCTCGGGGGCAGGGAGGGGTGCGGGCAGCACCCCTGAGGGGCTGGGGTGTGGAAGTTGGGCCAGACCAGCAGGAAGGGGGCCACAGCAGGACATGGAGACAGCACACGGGCTTCCCACCCCGGGCCTCATTTTCCCTTCCTGTACGGGAGGGGTGACCCCATGCACCCTGAGCTGCCCACCGTCCTGGGGACTCCCTCCCTGACCTGCCCTTGCCCAGGGCCCTGTGCCCCGCAGACTTGGGGGGAGCCCGGGGAGGATGGTGCACATGTCCGCCCGCCTGGACGTGAAGTCTGAGAGGCCACTCACCTGGGCTCTGAGGTCATGCGGCTGCAAAGGAAATGGGGCAGCCTGGGTGCCCATGGGCGCTTCTGCCCCCACCCCCTGCCCCGACACTGCCCGAGCCCCCCGCGGACTCAGGAGCAGCGCGCCAGGCTGCCCCCCTCCGACAGCCTCCCCTGCGCCACCCGGGGGTCACAGCCACCCAAACGTGCGCGGGGCCACGTGAACTGGACTCCCGGGATTCAGCATGCGGGGGGCATGCACACACAGCTGGGGGCTGCCACCTGCAAGCCCCCTCATCAGGCGCACCCCGCCCCGAACCTCTGAGCCGGAGAAGACGTGGCACTCCGTCCTGTAGATGCCGATGGGGATCTCGGCGCTGGAGGAGCACAGCTTCTGGAAGAGCCGGCCGTACGTGCGGATCCACAGGTCATCCTCCGTGATCTTCATCTGCGGCGAGCGGCCGTCTGAGCCGGGAGCCCGCGCCGGGCCCCCGAGAGCGGCGCGCCCGCCCGCCCCCCTGGCCCGTCACTCACGGCGCAGAGGTAGCCGGAGCCTGGCGTGGTATCGAGGCCCAGCAGCAGCCTGGTGATGGAGATCATGTAGTCCTTCACGAAGGACTGGCCGGACAGGGAGGCCACAGTGAGGCCGGCGCCCCGGGGACGCGCCGGGCGCCCTCAGCCTCCCCGGGCACGGCTCTGCTGGCCGCCGAGTCCACTTGGTCAAAAGGGATTAGAAGCCCAGCGGCTGCCCGGAGCGGAGCCCAGGGCAATGCCCTTCAGGGAGGAGAGGACTCGGACGGGACCCAGGGAGGGACGCTCGGGGCTGGGACGCCGGCTGGCGACGGAGAGAAGGCTGCGGGCGGAGCGTCCTCCCTGCCTCCCGCTGACCTGGTAGAGCAGCGTGTCCAACATGCTGATGCTGAAGACGCGGCCGGCGGCGAAGGG
>PJEM01020920.1:0-12343 GCA_004023845.1 Helogale parvula
AAGCAAGCGTCTGCCTAGAGGCCGGCAGGAGGGCGGCAGAGCCGAGCGGCCCCTCCCAGCCCACACTCGGGGTCCCGTCTCGGCAGCTCTGGGACAGCTGGGCATGGATGAAGGGAAAATCAGGAGTTTTCAGGCGCTGGAAGCTGGACTCGGTTCAAGGTGGCTAGTTTGCTAATGAAGGGTTAGAAACACACTCAGGAGAGGTTGGGCCCGAGTCCCTGGGGCCCTTCGGGATTTATTATAAGGAGTCCGTCCCTTTGTTCTCCGATAAGGAAAGAGTTTACAGTTTGTCCAACACACAAACATCGCGCCAGAGTTCATGGTTCTTGTAGCCCGGCCGCAGTTGGGTAAAACAACGTTCATTTCTTTGTTCCTTTTGGGTGACAAAATATACGTAACATAAAATTTACCCTTTCAGCTGTGTGAGTGCACAGTTCAGGGGTGTGCGGCAGTCACCACCATCCAAACCTGGAACTGTTTCCATTAAACACAGCTCCACTTCCCTCCCTAGCCCCTCCCAGGATGCTTTCTGTGTCTGCGCATCTACGTTAAGTCACTTGTGCAAGGAGAGTCCTGTGGCATTTGTCCTTTTGTGTCTGGCTTCCTTTGCTGAGCTCAGAGTCTTCAGAGGCCATCCATGTTGTAGGATGTCAGAATTTCCTTCCTTTTTAAAAAAAAATTTTTTTTTAAACATTCGTCTATTTTGAGAGACAGAGCATGAGCATGGGAGGGGCAGAGAGAGAAGGAGACACAGAATCCCATGCAGATTTCAGGCTCCGAGCTGTCAGCACAGAGCCCGACATGGGACCTGAACTCGGAAACTGTCAGATCATGACCTAAGCCAAAGTCAGACGCTTACTCGACTGAGCCCCCCAGGCACCCCAGAATCTCCTTCCTTCTTAAGGCCGAGTAATATTCCGCTATATGTGTAGACCACATTTTGTGTATCAGTTCACTGACATTTGGGTTGTTTTCTCCCTCTGGCTGTTGTGAACATGGGTGTGCGAGTATTTGCTTGATATTTGCCCTCAGTTCTTTTGCACGTGTACCGGAAGTGGGGCTGCTGGACCACATGGTAGTTTGGCACACGAGTCAAATATGCAGTCTTTTGAGGGGCCACCATGGTGCGTGCGCAGCGATGGCACCGTTTTACACTCCCACCGCCAGTGCACGGCACTCGGTTTTGAAGCCTCCTAGACCAGAGCTGTTCTGAATAGAACATTTTCTTTTTCAAAAGCAGCAACAGCTCTGGGCACCTGGCTTGATCTCGCACTCAGAGAGGATGTGGCCAGAATGCCTCCGATTTCCAACTGAGAAGTGCTCTTCATATCCTAAAAGTGGGCCGGCCACATGGGCCGGCACTTCGTGTCCAGGGACACCCGGGTCGGCAGCTTCCAGTTAGAGGAGCCCCTGAAGAAAAGCCACCGTGGCTGAACCGCCACCCTGAGCTCTGAATCTGTAGCAGCTGAAGTGGTGGAATGAATCATCGGATGACTCATTCTCATTGAAGTTCACCCTGACAACATGGAGCTGTTCCCCTCCTGGCCTTTGTTAGCTCTCAGCAAGGATAAAGGAGAAGTCTTAGAAAGGGAGAAAGTCTTATAAAGGGACACCACACCTTCGTGGCCACTGACCAGAGGCACCTGGCTCTTCCTTCCCTGGACCCGCCCTGGAGCCTCTGCGCGCAGGGTAGGGTGATGGCAAGCAGACCACTGTTTCCTTAATGGCACCAAGAGTTAGGTTGTGCTCCCTTCCAGCACGTTTGCCAGATGCTGCGTAGTATCGCCCACCCAGAAGGTGTTTGCAGGGGCGCCCGGGCAGCTCAGTTAAGTGGCCGACTTTGGCTCAGGCTGTGATCTCACGGTTGGTGAGTTTGAGCCCCACATCCGACTCTCTGCTCTCAGCGCAGAGCCTGCTTCAGATCCTCGGTCCCCCACTCTCTCTCCGCCCCTCCCCTGCTCAGGCTCGGGCACGCTTGCTCTCTCTCCCTCTCCCTCTCTCTCTCTCAAAAATAAACAATAAATGTTAAAAAAAAAAAAGCTGTTTTTAAATAGGGCCCCCAACCTCCCTTCCTGCGTGAGGTCCATCACTCTGGGGGAGGAGGCGCTCCGTCCAAGGGAATCCTTTCTTTCCAGAAGTGCTTTGAATCTACTACATGTAAACCGTTACACCGCCAATTCTCATTTCCACTTTCAAGGCTTGCAAAATGTTTGTTTAGAAATTTTTCCTTAAATATTATTTAAGACATATTTTATCCTTCTTAACCTTCAGCATTAATTAGTGTTCATCTTTTCCTCTGTCTTCCTAGAAGGAAATTTCATGTTCTCTGACTCTGCCTTCTCTGTGCAGATTTCCTCTTTGGCTTCCAAGCATCTCTTGGGATTTTCATCATATTTTGGGGTCTGCAGTGATCTTACCACCAAACATAGAGCGGTTTGAGTTTTGCTTTTCTGATTTAATGTATTTCTCACCCTTCCTCGTCAGCACTGCTAATGATCATCCTGGTTTACTTTTGTGACAGTAAATGACATTATCTGTAAACGACTGGGTATCAGTCCATTCTTTTATTTTTTTTTAGGAAAACTTTTCAAAAATTTATTTTTTAATGTTTATTCATTTTTGAGAGGATGGTGTGGGAGAAACAGAGAGAGAGAGAGAGGATCAAAGTGGGCTCTGCACTGACAGCAGAGAACTCCATCTGGGGCTTGAACTCACAAACTGTGAGATTATGACATGAGCCAAAGTCAGACACTGAACAACTGAGCCACAAAGGTACCCCATCATTCAGTTCTTTAAAAAAAAATTTTGGGGGTGCCTGGGCAGCTCAGTCGCTTAAGTGTCCGACTTCAGCTTGGGTCATGATCTCAAAGTCCGTGGTTTCGAGCCCCACATCAGGCTCTGTGCTGACAACTCAGAGCCTGGAGTCTGCTTCAGATTCTGGGTCTCCCTCTCTCTACCCCTCCGCTGCCCATTCTCTCTCTTTCTCTCTTTCTGTCTCTCTCTCTCTCTCTCTTTCTCTCTCAAAATAAAATAAAGATATAAAAAATTTAAGAAAAATTTTTTTAAGTTTATTTATTTTGAGAGAGAGAACGTGAAAGAGTGATGGTGTGAGTGGGGGAGGGGCAGAGAGATAGGGAGATGGAATCCCATTCAGGCTTTGTGCTGCCAGCACAGCAGGGCTCGAACTCAGGAAACTGTGAGATCGTGACCTGAGCTGAAACCGAGTTGGACGCTTAAACAACCGAGCCACCCAGACTCCCCCCTCCCCGCCCCCGGTCAGTCAGTTCTTCTAAAATGCGGGATGGAGACTGTCTCCATCCCAAAGCCCCATGCTTCATTTTTGGTTTGTCCTTGTAGTAAGAGGTCATGTTTGCTGACTGCTTCCTGGGTGCCAGACCACATGCTCTCCTGTGTACATGTGGTGTCTCATCCGATGCTTGCGACTTTGTGAGACACCATGATCTTCATTTTTATGGATGAAACTACAGCCAGAGAGGTTAAAGAATTTGCCTGACAAGCAAATAGTGGAACTGGAATGCCAGGCTCTCATCGCCAAGCTTACATGTTAAACCGGTATAACAATACTGCAGTCTTGTTTGCTTAGCCTCGGCCTGGGAGCACCTGCTAAGTGGCAGGCTCTGTGGGAAGTGGTTGGCACAGCCACTGTGACAGAGAGGCACTGTTTCAGTCCCGTCGTTGGTGATGGCGGTCAGCAGGAGGGTGGGATGTCCTGACCGTTGCAGGGAGCAGGCCCACAAGTTCTATCTGGCCACATCCTGACTCCAGGCGAGGAGCTTGGTGCACTGTCCCCGGCTGGCTCTGCTCCGCTCCTGAACCTGGGCACCTTGATCGAGCTTGACACTCCAGTGGGTGAAAAGAGTGGTATTTCCTTGTAGTCTTAATTGGCGTTTTTCTTACCGTGAAGGATGAACAGCTTCTCATTTTTCTAAGTACGATCTGTGTATATCCTTTATTCTTGCCAAATTTGCAGATCAGACAGCGCCCTTTATCTCTAGGCACCTTTCCCTCAGCAGCACGGAGCCCCTGTCTCGGGCATGCCGTGTTTGTGTGGATTCACACAGACTGTGTTCAGTGAGCAACCCGTCCTACGTTTACTGGTTACAGCCTCCATTCTTGGTTGTTTCTTTTCCTAAAATTACATGAAGTCATTCATTTAAATTAGAAAGAAATAGCAGTCAGCCTCCTTCATTTGCAGTGAATGCTTGTGGTTCATCGTCATTGCATTTATGTGGGAAGAGGTTTATCAGTCAGGATAGGGAGGGTTATGCCGGATAACAAGCAGTCCCTAATCTCCGTGAGTTTTACAGCATGGTGGAGTTCCGCCTCCCTGGGCTGAAAGTGGCTTCTGCCCTGTAATTCCTCAGGGTGCCATGCTGGGAGGGGCCTCAGCCCAACCCCCACTTCCATGATCTTAGAGTCAAGGGAAGAGAACCTAGTGAGCTTTGAGTTAACTCGTAGAGCCTATGCCAATATGACACGTATCACCCCACTCATCCATCTGGCCGAGTAAGTCATGCTGCCACACCTCAGGTCACAAGGGCAGAGAAATGGTATTCTGTACACGCACAGCCCGAGCGAGGCAGACGCTGGTAAATCCCAGACGACCGCCCACGAGAGGCATGCCACGTCCCTTCCACCGCAGAGAGCACAAGTCCTGAGAATACTGAGCAGAACGAGAAGGGGTAGTGACTTAAAAAACTAGCGCTTTAGCCTAACAAAACTAATCGTTACAGATGAAGACAGAGGCCCTCTCTCCTTCTCTTGAGTCTGTGGAGAAAGCCCACGGCCATGTTATTGTTATGCCAGTCAAGTCCCAGACGTGGTTTTCTACAACCCGCATCTTCAGGATCAGGGGGAGCTGACATTCGTTGAAGCCGGTTGCTGGTTACATTGCTGCCGCACCTGCTTTTCTGCGTGTTTGAAAAGGCCCATCACACAGTACAGTTTCCTGTGCGTTTCCCACGTTCATTTCCCCTCTGCCTAAACGGTCTCAATTTACTCTTACCCCGTCACAGCGTGCGTTTCCAGTCACTTCAGGATTTATTTTGACAGGAGCACATTTTTAAAAAAGTAATTTGTTGGCTTTCCCTTTGTTTTTAAAATACCAGACTTTTATATATAACGTTTCAAGGTATTTCTTGATGACTTCTAGTTACATGAGCTTTTTGTGTTTTTTTGAGACATAGGTTTATTGAATTTTAGAGTTCAGTTCAGTTAGACTACAGGCTTCTGATGAAAAAATATTATTTTCCTTCCTTTCCTTTGCCTCCTGCATAACCTCAGTGTATAAGGTCATTTTCTTCGCTGATCAAAAGAAAGCTGTCATAGCCCTAAGAACATGTGGTCCAGCGGCCAGCAGTTGTGACACACAGATAAAATGCAGGTGGCATCACACATGTCTTATGACATGCTTCCAGAACACGCCTGCTTTGTTTCAGGCACTATGCAGAGTGCCCAAATAGTTGTCATAAGTGAAGGAAGGCCCTAGACCCGGCCCTCAAGTCGCTCCCCGCCTGAGTCAGCCCTGGAGACTGAACGTTAGAGCAGGGTCGTAAATCAGTGACAGATGTGCCCACAGAACCTAGCATGGCCGGAA
The DNA here is from genome assembly GCA_004023845.1 of Helogale parvula. Lineage (NCBI taxonomy): Eukaryota > Metazoa > Chordata > Mammalia > Carnivora > Herpestidae > Helogale > Helogale parvula. Next base: position 5,618 of record PJEM01020920.1, read on the forward strand.
TAAGTGTGGGCAAGAGGACAGGGTGCCTCTGCCGGGGAGAACCTCCGTGAGACGGGGCGCTAGGTCTCATGTGAGGAAAATTAGCCAGGTGGACAGGACGGAGGTTGGGCAGAGAGCCAGGCAGGAATCACAGATGACTCTGGAGTATTAAGAGATGGGGGCGGGGCATCACAGCAGGCAGCAGTCATACTGTGGAGGCCTTTGAGTGGCTTTTTAAGAAGCGTGGACTTCACCCTGTAGGCTTTCAGCAAATATTTGTGGATTGTTCCCTGATGACAGACACTTTGTCTCATAAGGGTGAGTCATGAGGACCCACCCAGCCGCACGCTCTGCCTGTGGTCACTTGAGGCCAGGCAGAATGGCCACGGTCCGCTCACACTCCCGACCACGGCCCTCAGGTGCCGCGGGACCCAGACGAGGCCTGGCTCAGCGGCGCTGTTGCTGCATCCCCACGGGGTTGGACGTTTTCTCCTGTGGGACGTAGGTCCCTCCCAGCAGGATCACCAGCTGGTGAAGATGCCGGGAGTCGTGGCTGAGAGGTGTGCCCCCCATTTCTTCTGGGGTGACCCCTCTCTCAGAGCCCCCCGGCTGTGAAGCCCTGCTGGGAGAATGATGGGGATAACTCAGGCCTCTTCTTCTCCCTGGACAGAGTCCAAGGGCTTCCCCAGCACAAGACAAGGGCCTTCTTAGGGACCGAGTCACCTCCCCTGATACAGCCTATGTTCCACTGAGCCTCATGTGCGGGCTGGAGCCCTCGGCTGACCCTGGGTTCCCGTGTGTGGCCGAGAAGCTGCTCTGATGGTGACAGAATGTCCCCTGCTGTTGATTTGGATGCCTGCCTCGTCCCCAGCATTGCTAGGGGCTTCCCTGATGCCCTGGCCCCCAGGCCCATGGCCCCCCCGGCCTTCCCCACCAAGGTTCTCCACTTCCTTTTGAATCTGTTCGTGTCTTCCTGGCCTCGCGGATTTACTTTCCTTTGTAAACATCACTCTGTTCTGCCTCATGTTTTTCCCCTTGTTTTCCAGGCTCTTCAGAGTAACCTGAGGTATTCCTTGTTGCCAAGACGGCTCCTGATCAGCAAGAGATTAGCCCAGTGCCTCCATCCTGCCTTGCCCAGTGGTGTGCACCTAAAAGCCCTAGAAACCTATGAGATCATCTTCAAAATCGTGGGGACCAAATGGCTGGCCAAGGATTTGTTCCTGTACAGGTAGAGTAGCTTCCCCACCAGATTCCTTTCTCATTACCGAAGCGATCCATTTTTCAGTTCACGAGGTTAGAAAATGACAAGCAAACTGGGGAGTGGTAGGCAGCAGTTCATCCTCAAGGCATCAGCAGGAGATGGCCAGGGCTCCCCTTCGGAGTGCGTGCTCCCAGGCCTCTCTGTAAGGGTGTCTCAAGTGGGCATGTAGCGTGCGGACTGCCTGGACGTCCGCTCTTTGCCGGACAGCACATTGTGACCATCCCGTGACAAGTGAGTGGCTCTGTCCCTAGTGTAAATGGCTAGCTGGCTGCTTTTGAAAATCCCCTTTGGGGGCCCCTGGGTGGCTCAGTCCATTGAGCGTCCAACTTCTGTTCAGGTCACGATCCTGCAGTTCATGAGTTCAAGCCGCCACATCAGGCTCACTGCCATCAGCCTGTCAGCGCAGGGCCCACTTTGGATCCTCTGTCCTCTTCTCTCTGCCCCTCCCCCACATGCGGTCTGCCCAAAACAAAACACATATATATTTTAAAAATAATAAAGCAATGCAAATCCCCCTGGGCTGGGTGATTGTGCCAAACGTCCGATTTGGTGTCTCATGTGTCCTCCCACCCCCTCCTTTTCTCTTTCCCAAAGCTATGGGTTGTTTCCTCTTCTGGCAAACGCGGCCATGTCGGTGAGGCCCGTGCTGCTTGGCCTGTACGAGAAATACTTTCTCCCACTGCAGAAGCTTCTCCTGCCCAGTCTCCAGGCCTTCATCGTGGGTCTGCTGCCTGGCCTGGAGGAGGGTTCGGAGATCTATGACAGGTGGGTCCCCTCCAGGGCTGGGGGCGACGCGGCTGCCGGGGGTAGGGGTGGGGGGCCGGGAAAGGGGGGCTGCTGCACAGGGGCTGCTGCTGTGTAAGAGGCAGGGAAAGGTGCGGAAGTCAGGGTGATGCTTTCCAGTTCCGTGGTGGTCTCTGCTTCACCAAACTCTGTGTTCTCCTGGGAGCCGCCTCCAGTGACAGGTGAGAGTCAGAAGGTGAGGGGTTCCCCAGAGTCACACAGTCAGTGAGTGGGGGAGCTGGGATTCTGAGCTGCAGAGGTCAGATCCCGAAGTCTTCCTGCTTCCTGTGACACGAGGCGGCCTCTGAATGGAAGCAGAGCCCCGCTTCGTCGATGGCTAGGGCTCGAGAAGGCGAGCAGAGCTGAATGCTCGAGGCCGCTCTGCAGCACTTCGGGGAGGGGCGTAAAGCTCTCGCGCATAAAAGTCACGGAGGGTTTGTTTGGCTCACGCTTAGGAGCAGAAGAAGGCGTGTGTCCATTCAGACTCTTGGGTATACACCGTGTCCCGTGTCTCTGAGTAACTATCACGTAGGAACTCACTTTCGTCGGATCAGCAGTCCTGAGTGATCGCTGGGATTAATGGGCTGTTTTAAGAGCCCATGTGCGCCTGACTGGGAGGTTCAGAAACCTTTGTGCTTGCAGAAGTTTCCGTGTGATTACACAACGCGCTCTCCAGATTTGCCCCTGCCGAGGCCCCCGCCACACCACCTTCGTCATGGCTGTGACTGGGGGTGCGGTGGCTGGGGTGGAATCAAGGAATCCATCCAAGGTCTGTTTGCAGTGCTCCCCAAAATTCAGAGAGACCAGGTCCTTAGAATGGTTTGGGGGATTGTGGCTAATGGCTAAGGGTGCATTTAAGACATGTGTATTTGTAGTGGAATTTGACAAACCTAACCAAAATCTGTACTTGGAACCCTTCAGGCTTTCACAGAGAGCAGGTGGTGGCCTCCCACTTCCCAGCAGAGAGCCCCCCTTGCCGTGGGTCTGGTCAATAGGACCCACTTCCTCAGGAGGCAGAGTCTGTGTCTCTGCCGTGTTAAGCTGATGGCCCCTCGCAGGATCGGTAGGTGGGTGGTGGTAATAAAAGGAAGGTCATGTAGGGGTCGGCGAGAGGTCCCTTGCCAGATCTGTCTCTTGACTCCTAGTTCAGGCTTTTTCGAGAAGTTCTGGCCCGTTTATGTTTTCCAAACAGGTATGTGTATGTTCACATGTGCGTATGTAAATGTTTTTTCTATCATCTGACAGATGAACACATCAGTTCCCTAAATGTGTTGTGGGTTGTTTTTTTTATATATATGTCTGGAAGAATGAATCACACCAGAAGAGTGTAAGTCATTGGGGTGTTTTTGCATGTTCTCTTAGTTGATCAATGAGGGTTCATTTGAACAGTTGCTAAAGTTGCTTAACATAGATTTTTGTGTGTGTGGTTTCTTGACATCGAACCAAGAGCTGAGCAGAGCTGCATGAATCACTGGGTAGAGGGAGCCGTGACAGAAAACCAGGTCAGGTGTCTGCAGCATGACGCCTTTCGTTTTCGCTCTCCAAGGTGGATGCTGGGCGAGGGTTCTAGAATCTCTGAGTGGGTGTGTCTGAGCACAGTCACGGGATGGCTGCGCCAGAGTCTTTGGTCTCTGTATCCATGTGAGTTTGAGAGAAGTCGTCAGCTTTGTCCCCTGTGTGCTCTGGAGCCGCGTCAAACACCCCCAGACGCTGTGCAGGAACAGGGAAGGGAGGGTCGGTGGGGGTCCTGATGTCCCATTGGTGACACGCAGAGGGCTGAGTTGGGCCGGGGCTGCTGCCTGCAGGGTGACTCACGAGTTTCGTGGAGGCGGAGACTTCCTGGCTGCTTGTCAGTGAAGAGAAGAGACACTCTGGCCGGTGTTAGGACTTATTATTCACACTGGCTTTCCATCCCATGTGCCTGCAGACTGCCGGCCAGAGCTCCTCGTCCGAAGTGCCTGCGAGGGGCTCACTCTTCTCGTGTGACTCTTGGTTTCAGCTCAGGTCATGATCTCATGGTTTGTTGTCTGACTCTTGGTTTCAGCTCAGATTCTGATCTCATGGTTTGTGAGTTCAAGCCCCGAGTCCGGCCCCGATTCATTCTGTCTCCTTCTCTTTGCCCCTTCCCCACTTGCGTGCACATTGTCTCTCAAAATAAATAAAATAAAATTAAATTAAATTAAAAGAGCCTGTGAAATAGCTTCATAGTTATGTTTTGCTGCACTGAGAAAATGAGTATATTGTTCAGAGAAAAATCTAGAACTCCTGAGGAAATGGAGGAAAGGTGAATATTGTCAGAGGTTTGTAAGCAAGCAAAAACTGCTTGCCAGAGATTTTCATGTAAGTTAGTGATTCTCAGCTGGGGTGATTAGTGTCCCCCACGGACACTTAGCCTCATTTTTGGCTCTTGCCACTGGGGTGGGGAGGGTGTTACTGGCATCTAGTACCAAACATCCTGCAGTGACATGGCTGTCCCCGCAGTGAAGTCTTACCTGCCTCAAAGCCCACCGCGTCAGGGTTGAGAAAACCTGACTTAAAGGGTAGTCGAAACGTATTTCTTTTTTTTTGTTTTTAATGTTTTATTTATTTTGATACAAAGAGAGACAGAGCATGAGAGGAGGAGGGGCAGAGAGAGAAGGAAACACAGAACCGGAAGCAGGCTCCAGGCTCTGAGCTAGCTGTCAGCACAGAGCCTGACGCGGGGCTCGCACCCACAAACATGAGATCTGACCTTAGCCGAAGTTGGAGGCTTAACCGACTGAGCCACCCTGGCGCCCCCAAAACGTATTTCTTGACCTTTCTTTTGGTCAATTCCGGGCACCATGGTGATTGCCTCTGCAGGGTTTAGAATTTTCTTTCTCCTCTGGGGTGGTGCCGGACGCTTTTGTCACCGCTATGTTCGTTCCGATGGCCACACTCCACTCTCTTTCCTCTGTGGCAGGTTGGCTTTTCATGACTGTCCCCTGGGCAGGTGTCAAGCTGGGAAAGGCTTGGGGCTGACGGCAGACAGCCCGCGTCACTGGCTGTCTGTTGAACAGTGAAGCGAATGCTGTGCTGTCAGAGTGAGCGTGTGTTCGCGGGAAGCTTGAGAGCGGCAGGAGGCAGGGGAATGGGAGGGAGGGCCCGGAGGCTGCTTTGGTGGCCGATTGGATCTGAATAGAAAACACTTGAGTCCCAGGCTCTAGACTGTGTGTGCTAATTTCACATCTGAGAGGATAGGAGTGATCCGTACTTGGTAGAGAGTTATTTGTTTTTTGTTTTTTCTTTTTTTTTACATAAAATTTATTTATTTTGAGAGAGAGAGAAGGAGAGACCGAAGCCCAAGCAGCCTCCACCATGTCAGCACAGAGCCTGACACGGGGCTCAGTCTCACAAAGGTTGAGATTATGACCTGAGCAGAGATCAAGAGGCTTAATCGACTGAGCCCCTAGGCGCCCCCGAGGGTTACTTGACTTTTAACCCAGTTATCTTGCCCTTCACTTTAACCCCCCTTAGCAAAGTCTTATCACAGTTGCCCTTTTTTGAACTACAGTAGCATTTAAGTTTTTAATGTCTATATAAATTTTTTTAGGGTAAAATGAGACCTAAGCTGCATTTCCCCAGTAGACGCAACAAGCCAGCGCCCTCTGAGTCCTGAAGAAGGGATAGCGTAGGTGGCCCTCCCAGGGTGCTGGCCAGTTGAACCCTCTGTGGAACAGCTGTGGTCAGGGTTCCGTGGACCCGACGTTGGGAATACACGGTTCCAGCCAAGGGGGATGCGATGTCAGCATGCGCACTGCGGTGTCTGCGGTGGGCTTTATCTAAGCATCAGCCGCCCCCCGAGAGTGGTCCCGGAGAGACGGGAGCTCTCTGGGGTTTTCAAAGATAATCTCCTGCAGGAGGGATCTCTCGGGAGCCCCAGACCGGCCCGCGTGCCCGACCCGCTGCAGCCGTCTCACAGCTGGGCAGGATGAGCTCCGTGCTTGCTCAGCCTCCATGGAAGACCAGTCACTATCGTCAGCCACTAAACCGTCTGGTGCTTTTCCTGAACACTTGGCTGTTACTCATGCCTCCTCGGTTTCGTTTTTTTCTGTGAAGGTGATACTGTGCATCATTTGCACAGTAAAAATTCAAGTATTTTATGAGACTAAAAGGTTCAGACTAGCTTTATTTATTTTTATTTATTATTTTTTTAAGATTTTATTTTTAAGTAATTTCCACACCCAACAAGGGGCTCAGACTCACAACCCCAAGATCGAGAGTCGCGTGCTGTACAGACTGAGCCAGCCAGGCGCCCCAGACTAGTCTGAAAGAGAACAAAAATTCACTGTTAATAAGAAGAGGTGGTAGATAATGTCCTGTGTGAAATGTCTTTGTGAATCCTGAACTGATTATTGACAAGTCAGCTGAAGGTGATTCGGGGTCGCAATAAAAGGGAAAGAGTGACACTCCTCCCCCAATGCTTCTGGGTGCCAGCTCTGTGTTGGACAGTCATCTGGACGCTAGGGACGCGCCAGCCAGCAGAGCGGGTGGTGATGGGTGGCAGGTGGTGGCTCTGCTCACCCGTGTTTACGGGAGACTCTCCAGTCATGGTCCGAGCATCTCCATCTCTTACCCGTATCTCCGGGCCACAGGCTAACATGCCCAGAGGGCAGACTCGTCCTCGGGACCCCTGGCAGGAAGCAGACACAGGATTTGGACAGCACAGGCCTGACCCCGGGAAA
>PJEM01020921.1:0-12361 GCA_004023845.1 Helogale parvula
TGCCCCTGCCCATCTGCCCCTGCCTGCCTGCTCCAGCCCCCTGCCCCTGTTCCCCTGTCCCTGTCCCTCTGCCCCCTACCCCTACCCCTGCTCCCCTGCCCCTGCCCCCCTGCCTCTGCGGATGTCTGGGGGCCTGAGGCTGGCTGAGCAGATGTCACTGTCCTGGGAGACCACCACAGGGGACTGGCCTCAGATGCCAGCACCATCAACCCAGCTGTCAGACAAAAAGAGTTGACCCTGTGGGGACACACTGACGAGCATGTGTCACGTGTCACGGGAGCCTCCACCAGACTCCACACGGCCTTGAGGTTTATGTTAAGGGGTAACTCCATATGTTTGGGAAATATCTAATTTTTCATATTCAGCCAGAAAAAGGTAGAAGTGTTCTAGCATGCTGCTTCCCCCAAAGGGCAGAATCCACCTTGGGGTCCCCTGGGGCCCTGCCCACAGAGACTGGCTGGGCCCCACCATCGCCTCCCCGCCTTTGGTTAGGGTCCGACTTGAACCTAAAATAGCCCATGTTGGGTCCTGCCTCCTCCACCCAGAGTCCCTCTCAGACGAGGGCACCAACCCCCTCAGAACGGCGGCGGCTCCTGAGCCCCAGCCAGCCCAGCGCCCAGCTCCCCGAGCCAGGGGGAGGGCTGTCCCCTTCCCTCGGTCCGCGTGCAAGCAGACCAAGTCTGGCTCCAATTCCCTGTCCTGATGTCTGGCCAGTGCTCAAGCCAGGGGGCGGGGGTGGCACCTGTGACCCAGGAGAGTCAGTGTGGACTGGCCCCCTTCCCCACGGGCTGCCGCTGTCACCCTGACCAGAACATGCCCCGTCAGCTAGTCAGGCTTCAGAGTAATCACAGAGCTGCAGACCCAGAGGAACCTAGGTGAATTAGATTCGGTGCCCCCAGGGGCGGGATGGGGCCCCAGGGTGGCTGCCCGGCCCGCTGGCAGAGGCTAGGGTCTCGGGACCAGCGCCCAGCAGGTCTGGGCCCCTCCTGCGGCTCCCGGCCCTTGCTGAGGGTTCGCAGCGGCTGAGAGCAGGGGCGAGGAGATGCAGCCTGCAGAAACCCCCCAGCAGAAGCCAGCCTCTCAGAAGCGGGGCCAGGAACCGAGAGTCCCCTCTGGGAGGTGCGGCGGGGCGGCCGGGCCCTTGCCCTTGGTGAGGGCAGTCCTCCAGGGCCAGGAAGAGCGCCAGAGTGGAAGGACCTGGAACGGGGGCAGAGGGTGATCTAAAGTCATGGCGGCCGGGCTCCGAAACACAGGCTGACAGCCAGCGCCCCGCCAGTGCTGTCCTGTCAATGCCCTGAGGCCGGCAAGCCTTACGGAGCTGCCACAGGGCCCAGACCCGGCCGGGCAGGAGGCGAGGAGGACCCCACCCCGCCAGGTGCCTGACCGACTCACCGCCAGTCACTCCAGTCTCTGCTCCTCTTACCCAAATGCCTAGCACTCGGGAAAATCTCGATCAAAACGCCAGGAGCCCTGGTCCCCGGCCAACAGGAGCGGCAGAGAGATGGCCCAGAAAGTCAAAGACCGTAAGACAAGGAGAGGCGGGGGTCCAGCGGACAAGCGGGCCACGCCCAGGAGAGAAGGAAAGGGTCCAACGAAACAACGGAAATACCAGAAATGAAGGCTGTCACCTTGCGAGTGAGTTGCTCTGCAGGAGGGCCCAGCAGAGACTGGTCACGGGGACCTCTCCAGGCAGGACACATGGAGACAGAAGTGGGGAGGAAGGCAGAACCGAGCGTCCGGGATCCGTGGGGCCAGTCCTGGTGTGATGGGAGTCCCAGGAGCAGGCAGGAGCCAAGGGGAGAGACCGGGGGAGAAATACTTGAAGATTTAATGGCCAAGAACTTTCCAAAATTGACAAAAGGCACAACGCACAGGCCTGCAGCCCCAAGCAGGACCGACGCGCAGGCCTGTGCTCTGTGCAGGGGCGCCCCTCACCCCCCGACCCTGCAGGACCCAGGCCTCCAGGTGGCCGAGGGGCCCTCCACGTGCCGGTCGGTCAGTGTCCCGGCCTGGCCCAGGAAGCGGCCTCAGGGGGGACACGGACGGGCTGCTCAGGTTAAGGTGAAGGGTGATGGAGGTGCGGCACCCAAACGAGGCAGCGGGAGGGACAGCGTGGGGGGGCGGCCACTGTGCGTGCGCACTCCCATGGGGGGACGAGGCTGGCTTGAGAGCCGCCAGCTGGGGCTGTCGCGCCAAGGTGCCCGAGAGAGAGCTGGGGACTCCGAGGAAGGAGAAAGGACGTGAGAGCAGAACCCACCCCAACGGGGAGCACGTGACCGGAGCCCAGGCCAGTGCTCGAGGCGGACGCGCAGGAGGCGCCAGCACCCCCGCCCCCACCAGCAGGACAGACCCGCGTTCACTGCCGGACCCGAGCGGGCAGACCGCCGCCAGGGGCCACCACGATTCAGGTGCGTGTGGCACCCCAGGGACGGAGTTCCAAGCTGCGGTGGCCGGTGCGGAGGGGCTGGTGTTGCCCCCTCCCCGCCACGCGGACTGCCGTCCTGAGGTTTAGCGGGGTTCACGGGCAAAATGTCCCAACATCTCAGGTCGGCTCGAAGGTTCTTTAGAAAAAAGCAAAGAGCAGCGGTGACAGCCGGTCAGCACTGGCACGGGTCCCATGACTCCAGGGTGCCTCCACTCCCATGGGAAAGCCTTCCTCCTGCAGCCGCCCTCGGGCCCCTCCAGCCACCGGGCCCGAGGGCATGCTGTCCGCAAGAAGGAAGCCGGGCGAAGCCGGGCCCCGGGCCCAAGCTCAGACGGCTTCACAACGAGGGGACAGGTGGGTGGGGGTGTCCCAAAGGACGGCGGGCCCCGGAGGGGACACCGTGTCTCTGCGGCTCGGGTGCTGGACCAGTTCCTTCCCACAGGGCTGCAGGCCGGGGTCCCCGCGGGGCCTCTCCTGGATCACGGCCAGCGGCCTTCAGCCTTTGCCGTGCGCCGCCGGGGCCGGGGCAGCGGGGCAGCCAGCATCACGCTGGGGGCCGGGCATCAACACAGGAATCTGGGGGACGCCGACAGCAGTCCCGACATAAAACCAAACCCTAAGCCAGCCCTGGGGATCCTCCCCCGTGTGGCTCGCCCGACGGCCGCGCACACGTGCACGCACACACATACGTGTGTGCACATGCATACAGACATCCGCACTCACAGGCCTTCACACATGCTCACACGTGCACTCACACCAGACTCACCAGGGCACCCCCCCCACCCGCTGGGCCGCCCCCACAGCATGGGGCAGGGAGCGCACCCATGTTTCCATCATCACTGCAAGGTCCAGGCTTTGGGCAGACAGGCTCTGGCTGCAGAATTAGGCGAAGCCCCTGATCTTGTCCCATCCCCGGCCTGATGGAATCCTGGGACACAGGGTCCAGAGGCACCTCCTGCATGAGGGCACATCAGGCTAGAGGCCTGACTCAGGGTGCTCAGCAGCTGCTGGGGGCCACTGTGGCCCCAGGCTCCTCTGCTTGTTTTCCTGCCTGCCCCGGGAGGCAGGGCTGTCCCGCATCAGGTGCCTCGGAGCTGAGGGCCACCTCCCTGACCCATTGCTGCACAGCCACATGGGGTGAAGCAGCCGGGGGATGCTGCAGCCCCCACACCTTCCCTCTGCACCGGTCACGAAACCACGTGACCGTGTCAGCACAGGTCCAGGGACTCGGTCATGCACTTAGGTCCGCCCTCAGCACCTGGCCACCTGCCTCTGCTCCTCGATGGAGAAGCTCAGATGCTTCTAGGGGAGGCAGCGTCCTGGTGTCCAGCAGCCAGCACGGCTGGGATGACCAAGGGCCAGCAGACCCCCTCTTGGCCCTGCCCAGGACAGCCAGGCCACCAAGCACCAGGAGGGAGCCCCTGGGATGAGCGGGCAGCTGGGAAACCATCAGAAGAGCAAAGGGGAAAAGATGGTTGGCAGGAGCCGGAGTTCAGGGTTAGCTGTGCCCGAGAGGTGGGGATCCCCAAGGCCATGCTTGGCTCCTCCCTCCATGTGCACCATGGCCCACGTTTTCAGAAAAATGCTATACTTTTCGAGAGCTGGGAAGACACACTGCAAATACTACTAAGACTGAGAAAATAATTTTAAAGAAATGATATAGGGGCGCCTGGGGGGGCTCAGTAGGTTGAACATCTGACTTTGGCTCAGGTCATGATCTCAGGGTTCATGGGTTGGGGCTCCACATCGGGCTCTGTGCTGACAGCTCAGAGCCTGGAGCCTGTGTCAGATCCTGGCTTCCTCACTATCTGCCCCTCCCCTGCTCGCGCGCTCTTTCGCTCAAAAATAAATGTTTAAAAGATACTATAAAGACACAGAATACTTGCTAACCTTAAAAATAAAGCTGCCTGCTATTTTACCAGCAAAAGATGGGTTTCTCCAGGAATAACAGAATTGCAGTACAACACAAGAAAGCTCCTCCCCAAAACCAAAAGCAAATCCTTCGAGGGAGGAGCTTTTATAGAAGGGGGCGGGGGGAGGATTGGGATGGACTGCTGTAAGCAAACAATCCATTGGAGTAAACTGGGAAGTACAAAGCGGGAAGTACAAAGCGGGAAGTATAGAGGTTTCTCATTGGCTGAGCTGAAACAGTCTCTCAGTGGCTGAGCAGGGACAGACTCTCATTGGCTGGGCCATGCCCGGGCAGGAGGAAACCTTCCTGCCCCCCCGCGCGGGGGAGTCCCAAGTATCCATGAGCCAGGTTCATCTCTCCCTGTTGGGTCAGCGGCGGGCAAGGACGGGGGCCCTGGCGCCGGGAAGTCCCAAGTATCCATGAGCCAGGTGCATCTCTCCCTGTTGGGTCAGCGGCGGGCAAGGACGGGGGCCCTGGCCCCGCCGCCTCGTGCCGCCACTCTGAAGGAGGGCCCTTTTATTAATTTCATCTGGCTTCAGGTCAGTGGTTATAAAACACCTTTAGTTTTTTAGGTTTAAAGTATTTTCCACGAAACGAAAGTACTTTCAAAGTCAGAAGGAAGCAGCAATCGGAGGGACAGCGCATCCCCCCGCCACCCGCTCCTCCAAGGGAGCTAGGCCTGTGCGCTCAGCAACGTGAAAATGCCCCATTTCCTGTTTAACATATGCAAGCGAAACATAATCCAGCTGAAAAGGATCCACTCAAGGATTACGCTGTAGCACAAGGTAGCAGAGAGTAAACACACTTCCACTTCGTTTGTTGGGTACTTTTTTAATAAAATGATGTATACAAGACTGATATTAAAGAATGGTCCTATGTATGAAAGAAAACCTTTTTGGGTAAGGTAGGGAAGAAAAAGCAGGAGAAACAGCAGCTGGGCAGGGGTGGGGCAGGGAGAGTAGTCTTACTTGTAAACTGGTAAAGAAAAAAAAACACAGAAGGTGCGAACGCTCCCAGTGTCCAGGGCAGGGGCAGGGGTGCACGCATGGGTACCCCAAGGCGCACCTCAGTTGCACTGGCCCCGCCAACCCCACCATCAACTGCCTTCAGGATTGAGAGGCCATACATGGCAGGAGTCCAGATTTCCGTAATTCTGGACTTAACGTGACTTAACCCGACAGCTCTGTCCCAGCACCAGCGGCCCTCGGCACAGGGCAGCTCCGCGCACGCCAGCCTGGCTAGTGTTGACCTTAACAACAGAAGTCAGTTACTTTACCAGCAAAACACGTTTATTCCGGAATCACAGAATCGTGACCCGGGATAAGCGAGCTACGGGAGAACCGTAGGTGAGCCCAACAAACGGGGGGAAGGTCATTTATGGAGACAGGAGGGAGCCGGTGGCGGGGGGGGCTGCTTTGATCAGAAGCCCCTGGAGGGAAGCAGAGTCCAGGGTGATGAGGGCTTCTCGCCGCTGCACGGTTTCTGGGCTGACCGTTTCCCGTGGGGCCTGGCACCAACTCCTTCCTGTTGAGGGGTCTTCCGGCGGGTCTGTGACCGGCAGTTCTCAGTGCAGAAGTGCGGCCTGAAGCCCCCTCCTGGCCTCCCGACGCCCTCTTTGGGAGGTTCCCCTGGACCACTGCTCATGCCGTCGGGGACTGACAGCAGCGGCCGGCAGTGCTGGGAGCCTGCACAGGAGGGGCCGAGCGCTCCAGGCAGGCAGGACGGACCCTCTCCTCGACACATACATATAAATAGGCATAAATAACCCCCCCGGAATCCACATGTGATTCTAACGGAGACGCGGCTGGTGCGGCGGAGCTGGGAAGGACCCTGGCGACAGGGGTGCCGCAGCTCTAAGAGGCCGCGCGCTGCCCGAGTGTCTGAAGCTCCACACAAAACAAAGTCCTTGCTTAAACCTTAGAAAATGAAATGTGCCAACTGCAGCTGTTCAGGTTTTAAGTTTCTAATGTAGCAGCAGGAAATGTTCATAGGAAAAATACACTTTGAATAGCTAGCAAAATCTAAAAAAGATAAAAGTATAAAAAGTTTTAAAAATATATCTTAAGACAAAATATTGCCCCGAACATACAAAACTTAATTTAGAAAATTTCACCTATCTAAAGTTAAACAAGGCTGGACACCCAGCCGGCGGCGGGACAGAGGGGCCAGCACCCTGGGCCCGCGACATCAGGCTGGCCCCAAGGAAAACCGCCCAGCCCGCCCCCCGAGGAGACAGGGGATGGGGCAACCGGATGAACGTTCTCCTCATCGCAGATGCCCAGGCCACGCTCCCCGGAGGCCTCACGGGCCCCTCGGCCGCCAGTCGCATCGGGCCCGGCCGCCCGCTCAGGTCTCCACCAGGATCTCCACCGCGTGCTCCAGCTCGCCCAGGTCCGACCTGCAGCTGGAGCCGGGGGGCGCGGCGGGCGCGGGGGCGAAGGCCGGGAGCCCCGGTCCGGGGCCGGAGGGCGCGCCGCCCACCATGCCGGTCAGCACGGCGTCCAGGTCGTAGTAGGAGCCGTCCACGTCCGAAAGCAGCTCTTCCACGGCCCCGGGCGTCTTACTCTCCAGCGTTTCAAATATCTGATCCAGCGACTTCTGGAAGCCCCCTCTGCCCTCCCGGGAGCCGTCCACTCCCCAGGGGCTGCTCTGCGGGCGCCGCGGGGCCTGTCCCGGGGCTGGCGGGGGGCCGCCTCCTTGGCCCTCCTGCTCCCGCCCCGGGCGGCACAGGATCTCCGTGGAGACGAGGCGGTCCAGGGGCGCCCGCCCTGCGGTCTGGGGTGCCGCCACCCGCCAGGTCCCGTCCTGGGTCATCTCTTCCTGGATCTGCCGGACCGTGTTGGCTATGAGGACCGAGCGGCAGAGGTTGGGCTCGACCAGCATGTGGCACAGCTGGAGCTTGACGAGGGACATGTCCAGGAGGGACTGCCGTTGCAGGGCGTAGGAGGGCGCGGCCTGAGCGCCCGCCCAGCCTCCGTCCGCGGCCTCCGCGTCCTCCGCGCTCTTCCTCTTCAGCCCTCGCGCGAACATCGTGCCCTGCGGACAGCACGGAGGACGCTTAGCACCTTCCAGAGCCCCCTGGCCCCCCAGCCTCAGTCCGCAGTCGTCAAAGACGGGGTTTGGGGGCGGGGGCGGCTGCCAGCCCCCCCCCCCGCCCCCCTATCCTTCGATGCAGCACAGCCGTGCTTGGCACGCCTGGCACGCCTTCACACGCCGGCCCTGGTGCCGGCGGATGCACCTCTGGCCCACTTCCTGGCGAGGGCCGGTGCATCTGTAATTATTCCCAAATACAAGGTCTAAAACTAAGTAATCCTAGCTTACTCCCCTCCCAGACTCCTTTTCCGAGAACGGCACCCGGCTCTGACACCCCCTGCCACTTCCACCAGGGCACCTGGCCCCCACTTACTTACCAACTATTAATAAGTGAGTTAAAGCGTTTGCCACCATAACACGTGAAAAAGGTTTCCCTCACTGCTGGTGGCACAGGATTCGAGGCTTCTGTTGTGCCGGGAATACAGCTTTTACACAGGTTTCTCTCATCACTTGCGTAAAAGTCACTTAAAACCGATGAGTATGCTGAGAATGTAAGATTATGTCAAGCTACAAGATGCCCTGTGTTGGTGGGGGATTAAGTCTCCAGGGTTCCTCTGCAGCAACCCACTTTATCTCTTCGGCTTTTTTTGTCTTCGAAAGAGAGGAGAGGAGAAGCAGGGGAGGGCCAGAGAGAGACCGGGAGACAGAGAATCCCAAGCAGGCTCTGAGCTGTCAGTGCAGAGCCTGATGTGGGGCTCAATCTCATGAATCCTGAGATCATAATTTAAGCTGAAATCAAGAGTCGGATGCTTAACCAAGTAAGCCAGACAGGTGCTCCCACCCCCAGCCCACATTTAGCTTTCAGTATCTCTTTTCAACCAAATCTAAAATTCCAACTCTGTATGACAACCGATTTGACTTAGAGCCCAATGATACTCACTTGATTTACATAATGAAGCCCAAGTCACCATCAGGAATGACTCTGGGCAGCCGCTCCTGCTGGCCCTGCAAGGAGAGGGCGAGCAGCACCAAGGGCGGCCGGGAGCGGCCAGAGACCCACAGCTCACAGAGCCCAAGGCTCCAATCAGCGCCCGGCACCCTGGGGCCCACCTCCCTTTCCAAGAGGAGTCCTCAGCAAGCCCGAGACATGAGTTTGTGAGTGGCCAGTCCAGCAGGGGCCTTCTCACACCAAGGCGGAATCCAGCGCCAGCCACGCCGCCACGGCCAACAGCAGCCCCAGACTGCACCAGGACCAGAACTCACCAGGAAAAGCCCGGAGAGAGCCCTTATTCACATTCGCTCTGAAAGCCTGTGTGCTGACAATGGTGGCTAGATCCATCCAGAACCCCAACCCTTCTCTGCAGCAACCAGCTATGAAAATGAAGACAAACTCACTAACACGGAGAGGCTGGAGGAGCCAGTACCACGGTCCAACTACAGGAATGATCACCAACTACAGGCCCCACAGGGAAATAAGCCCGTTGCACCCCCACAAGAACCTGACCACCCCTGTCACTCAGGGGATGAGACAGTCACCACCTTGAACTCTGCTCTTCTCCCTACTTCTGTTCCCTCCAAACTACCTACTACTCTCCTTTGCTGGATTTGCCCATGGCTTTGGAAGACCTTGTATGTCCTGTAAACTTTAAAAATAAAACTTCCAGAACTCGGTGGCTCAACTAGTTAAGGGTCTGACTCTTGATCTTGGCTCTTGTCAACTCCCAAGTCAGGCTCCGCGTTGGGCATGGGGCCTAGGATTCGCTCTGCCACTCTCTCTGCCTTTCTTCTGCTTGCACACACTCTCAAAAAATAAAAATAAAACTGCCCGTTATTTCACCAGCAAAGGATGGGTGTATTTTGGAATAATGGAATTTCAACCCAGGACAAGCTACCAAAAAACCAAAAGCAAGTCCTGAGAACGATCTGGAGGTTTTTTTATTGGGGGGTGGGGGGCGGTTAGGGAATGGGGCTGCTGTAAACAAAAAGTCCATTAGAAGAAACTGGAAAGCAGAGTACAGAGGTCTCTCATTGGCTGAGCCGATGCCGGGGGAGGAGGAAACCTTCCCGGGCGCTGCTGGGATACTGACAGGCGGTACACGTGCGCAAGGGTGCTCCTCCTGCTGGGTCTGCGGGGGTGAGAGCTGGGGTGTGAGCGCTCCCCCGCCGCCTCCCGACTCCATTCAAATGGGGTTTCCTTCTACTGTTCTTCCCACCTTGACCTACTGTTCTGTCCTTCCCAAATACACCCATTTTTGCTGGTAAAATAACTTATTTTTACGGTTAATACCGTCCATAAGTCAGACTTCTATCTCCAGTGACAGCCCAGGAAGCCAATGACTTGTCAGTCGCCCGAAGGAAAGGGCTTCATCAATAACTGAGAGCTTCCCTAATATTTGTCCCCACTTCCTAGAAAACTCCAAACGTGCCCTCCGAGAAACCACCAGGGCTGCTCGCTTCCCAGCCCGCAGCCCCGCCAGGGCCCCGGAGCCCGTGTTCCAGGAGGCAGCGCTGCCACTCGGCCGCCAGTTTCCGCAAGCCGGGTGGTGAGCCACTCCCGGCGGCCACCGCTTCCAGGAAACAGCCTTTGCTCTTCTCACGTGGGTGCCTCCATCCGTCTCCGCAGCTTACCGTCCACAGCTGGGAAGAGCCTCAGACAGTACAAGAAACGGCGCCGCCCTCAGAGAACCAGTGATCACGCAGGTCCTCCCCAGCGTCTCCCCAAGCCGTCCTTCTGTGCATCGGAGCTCGCTGGGAGTTCTGCTGTCCTTACACATCTTCCACGTCACACACAGGCTCCCCATCACTTGTGACAGCCGGTGTTGATCCTCCGGTGTGAGCAAATGCTGTGATAACGGCCTCCTTCCCTGACACTCACACCGCTCACAACCCTCCTGCTTAGTGATGCTGGGCTCGACTCTGGGTGTTGATACTTGCAGCACTGGATTCCTCAGAGCTTCTACTAGGGCTTAGAAGGTAGGGGCGTTTGTGATGAACATGGTCAAACTGCTTCTAGGAAGGCTGAGTCAACTCACCCTCCACCAGGTTTTTCTGCAGGAATTCTTTCACCATTGCTGGGAAGTTCCCCTCCACCTTACCCACTACCCCAGCTCCACCGTCCGTGCCTCTGCCATTAACCTGTGTCACTGCCAGAGATGGAAACGTTATTTTCAGATTCAAATTAAGCAAGTCAAATGGGTAAACCGTGGTGTGTCTGACAACGGACACTACCCAGTAACAGAGTCCACGCTCACCCAGGGAACGGCACGGACGGGCCTCAGGCGGCCAAATCACAGAGCAAGAGCAAAGAAGCAGGGACCCTAGGACTCCATTCAGATGAACTTCTGGAAGAGGTCAAGCTGACTAATGTACGCTGTAAACTAGCACAATGGTCGCCAGTGGAGAAGCTTGGATGATCCAGAACTCTCCGAGATATCGAAACGCACCCTATCCAGACAGGAGAATGGCATTCATCGGATTCACTGACCAGCACAAGTAATAACTGCTCGCTCCAGGGGCGCCTGGGCGCCGACTTCGGCTCAGGTCATGATCTCTCGGTTCGTGAGTTCGAGACCCGCATAGGACTCTGTGCAGA
Source organism: Helogale parvula (assembly GCA_004023845.1). Classification (NCBI taxonomy): domain Eukaryota; kingdom Metazoa; phylum Chordata; class Mammalia; order Carnivora; family Herpestidae; genus Helogale; species Helogale parvula. The sequence goes on from PJEM01020921.1 coordinate 10,963, forward strand.
CAGCTGGCCCAGAGCCTGGAGCCCACTTCAGATTCTGTATCTCCCTCTCTCTCTGCCCCTCCCTCGTTTGCACTCTGTCTCTTTCTCAAAAATAAACATTAAAAAATGTTTTTAAATAAAAATAAATAAATAACCGTTCGTATTACTGTATTAAGTGATACCCTGATAAAGAAAAACACAGAAACAGGTTGATGGGGGGAGGCTATCACATTAACGTGAACCCTAACCATTTCAGACACTGCCTCCCACGGATCACTAAGTGCCTGGACCACACGCCAAGACGGGTATGTGCTCAGAGTCACTCGAATTATTCCCCTCAAATGTGCCAAACCCTGAGCAGCTGTTAATTTTTGTTACACTCTGTACAAGAAGATGCTGGCAGACTCGCGACTTGAGGGGTTCGAGGCAGCACACGCCGTCGGGTGCCGATGTGTAGTCACTAGAGCCTGTGTCAGGGTGACACCAAGGGCTGAGCCCAAGAGAAGGTGGCCGTTGAGACTTACCCTCCTCAGACGTTTGTGTCTGGGACACACATAGAGTATGGTTCTGAAGGCAGTGGAGGTGGGCACACAGACCCCCCGGGCTGGCCTGGGCCAAGCCCAGCTCCTTGGGCAGTCCCCGACTACGGCCTGGGGTGCTTGACCTTGACACAAGACCCCAGACTCCCCAGGCTGTCCTAACTGCAGAGCCTGACTCCCCACTAAGTTCCACACAGGAAAGCACAGTAACACCGCGGGCTGCGAGGGGCTCGTTCTGCACGTGTTCCACCAAGACGAGCCAACACTTCTGATGAATTTTAACTCGATAAATGGGCGGGGTCTTGCACTATGAGTCGTACGTGGCCTGGAATGTCACATGATCACAACTGAGACAATGGCTCTTCTCTCTCGTGCTCTCTCTGGGGGATTGTGGGTGGTCGCCTCCCGTGCTCGGTCTCAGGCCACAGTGTTTGGCAGAAGTCGGTGATTTTTCAGGACGTTGGAAGGTGCCCACAACTGGCACTAGTGTATTTTTTGTCACCTCCAAGCACCTCTGGACAGTCCTTTGCTTTTCCAGACAAGAGGGAGCTTAGGGAGGCTTTGCTTCATTCTAGGGCCTTGGACAGGTTCCTTGTGGAAGCTGCGCGAGAAGAAAACGATTCCGTTGAGCCCGCAGACAGCAAGGGTTCCGCCGGTGACTGTGAAGTCCGCCCTACACAGCGCCCTCCTCTCGTCTCCCTCACGCGGCCACGGAGGCTTTCAAAAGGCAGGTTAACTTGCTTATATTTAGAATTTGTGTTTTCTTTATTATTTTGTATTACAGCATGGTAACCATTTCTTATGGGAATATGGGTTGTGGAATGAATCATCTGAGTTTCCGGTATTTCTTATGGGGAAATCCGCTTTGATGTGCCAGTGCT
>PJEM01020922.1:0-11572 GCA_004023845.1 Helogale parvula
TCACATCATCAGGAAGCGAGGAGATGACAATTATTTTAAGCAGAGGCAGCGACAATTTTTACATGTCTAATCATGTCATATTAATGTTTACATATTCATTACCTAGTAAAGGAACTCAGCACAGCACATGTTTTTTGTTTGTTTTTTGAATGAATGAATGAATGTCCAGTTTGGGTATGTAGGGAGGAAAAGTTTTCCTTAACCTTTCAGAATTCTTCTAGCTGGCCTAAGAAGTAAATTGACATAAGACAGATTAACAGAAGAAAAAACCCCCAAAGTTTAATGATGTACATGTGGAGGCCCAATAATGAAATTGAGGCCCAAAGAAAATGACCAAGGCAGGAAGTTTAGACAGAGACAGTAAACCTGTGAGGAATTGATTAGACAAAGAGAACTTATGTTCAGGAGCTTCAGTTAGTAAGGAATTCTAAACGGAGTTGGGGCTGAGGTAATAAATTAGTAAAAGTACGAGGTTTGTTTATCCAGCCTTCTCAGTCCTGACTTCCCTATCTCTGGTGACAAGGATGCCTGTTTACCCCCTGGTGCGGGGCAGGTAGCTTTCACCTGGGAGATTTATTTCCTGTTTCCTGGAGACAAACGGGGGATATTAGAGCGCCTTCTTATACTGGCTGATTCTTAAGTAAATTGAATTCAAAATAATCAATATGCCAAAGTGACAAATTTTGGATTGGCCTGCCTTTGGCCTCTCCAGATACAAAGCATTGGCAAAACTCCGTATGAGAGACATATGGTGCCTGGATCAATGAAATCCTGGTGTGGTAGATAGAATTTTCTGAAAATAGCTGCAAACTCATTTCCCATCCTCTTTGCACTGCCAGCATCTGACTACTCTCGCAATCAAAAGGAGAGTCTATGGCTGCTTTCCACGAGTCTTGGTGATCGTTGGTGACAGCCTCGGCATGGGAGAATGGACGCCACGTGGTGCTGGGGCGACGGCAGAAAGGCTGAACAGGCTTTTGTCTTGTTATCTTGTGGGTTGCTTGCTTTGGGAATTCAGCCACCATTCTGGGCAGAAGCCAAGGAGCAGCATGGGGGGCTCTGGGGATAGCTGGGGTCAGCTTCCAGACAGGTGAAACTGCGAGGAAACAGAGCGAGGGGTGTGGGGCTCTAATAAGAGAAAGCCAATTCACAGGCAGATGAGAAGAGCAAATGTTCGGTGAGCAGGTACTTGCCATTCTACACAGATAAATCTTCCCAATGAAATGCTATCTTTGCATTAGCTCTCTCCTGGTACAGACTGTCTGTCTAAATTCTCTTAGGCAGTTTAGGGGAAGATAAACAGCTCTTCTTGAATCTGCCAGATTGTCTTCAGCTTGAAATAATCCACAAGTTAAAGTGGCAGATTTGGGGGTCATATATTCTGTTCTTTTTCACTTTTTATACAGCAATAGATAACCAGCACATCAGGTCCACTCTCTAGATTTAAACATTTTCCTTCGTGGGGTGCCTGTGTGACTTAGTTGGTTAAGTGTCTGACTTTGTCCCAGATCATGATCTCACAGCTTGTGAGTTCAAGTCCCATGTCAGGCTCTGTGCTGACAGCTCAGAGCCTGGCGCCTGCTTCAGATTCTGTGTCTCCCTCTCTCTCTGTACCTACCCAGCTTGTGTTCTGTTTATATCTCTTTCAAAATTAAGTAAACATTAAAAAATTTAAACATTTTTCTTAATTTCCTTAGTTTTTTTCCCCTTAGGTTTTTAAGAATCACTTGAGCAAGTAAGTAGTGAGAAACCAATTTCTGGATTAAAACAGTTATTAGTTAATTTGTAAAGGTCCCAGTACTTTATTTAGATTTCTTGTGGGGGATGTAGATCAAGACCCTGATTGTATAAATCCCTGAAAGTTTCAGGGAGGAAGTCACCAATGTTTTCACTTCTAGGAGGATTTTCCTTTCACTTTTCAAACAGAAATACAGAATTTGTGTACGTGAAGTGTTCGAGACCTAAGTGTCATGATCATCTCATGATCTTTTCTTCTGCTAAAAAGATCAAACCCATGCAGAGCCAGCAACAAACAAACAATCAGCAACCAGACAACAGCAGCAGCAGCAGCAGCAACAACAACAACAACAACAACACACACACACACACACACACACACACACACAAATAGAAAACTCTGCCTTTGAAATCAGAGAGGTTTGCTTGATAAGAGAATAAAATGGAATATCTAAAGAGAATTTGGCTCTGCTAATTTTATAGTTAGGTCGATCTATGGCTTTTTAGAATAGTAATAATACTTTATTGATGTATGGCCCTAGTTTTTAAATTTGCTATTTAACATATAGATTTATTGTGCACTGAGCTAGAGAAAGACTGTTATGTAAAATTGCTTGAAATCTTTACATACATGATTCCATTTAACTTTCATACAACCCTCTGAGGTAGTGGCACTGCCATCCATTTTTATAAATGGGAAAAGGAAGGCTTATAGGATTGGTGTGCTTGGCTTGGGGTCCTACGGGAAGTAGACGGGCCGGTGCCTGCTGACAGACTAACAAGGCCCCAGCTCTTCTTAACCTCTCTTTTCTATCGTGTTCTCAGTTCAGAAAATTCACCAAACTCTCAGCTAATTACCCAAGTCCTTAATCGACTAGATTTCTCCTCTCCAGAAACATTTTTTTTAAGAAAAGGAAACAATAAGAAATCAATTCGATAACAGAATCATTGAGCAAGTCAGTTCTGGAGTCAGCCTTGAGTGCTGCAAGCTGCTGGAATGCCAGGAAAGAATGCTGTCAGACCAAGGGGCCCGGGGGCAGTCCAGGGCCAGCCCGGCTGCATCAAGGGCCAGAGAGAATGTGACCAGGACTACATGGACACCTACGTGCCCAAGAGAACCCCAGAACAAAGCAATAGTCCAGGCCTATGACATGAGGGATCCATGTCTTCAAACAGTAGCTAACCTTTCCCAGAGAGCAGGGGGAAATGTGGTCCAGGAGGTCAGAGAGAGGAGTCGTCAGGCCCCCTGAGCCATGGAGTGGTATCGCCGACAGCTTCGGGCCCATGTGGAATCTTCCACGTGGTTCCCATCAGAGAACGCATTCAAACAACCCATCAGCATCACACAGGCAAGGCACTGATTCAGAATCTGGGTGCAAACAGAAGAATGAAGTTGGACTCCGCTTGCCAAGCACATGGGGACCCCGGGTCCTCAGCAGGCCACAGCATGGAGCAGGCACCCTGAGAATTGTTCCTGAGGGGGCAATAGGCACCGTACTGCATCAACACCAGGCTGCTTTCTTTTGCCAGGACACAGCCTATGACTAACCTCCATTCCTTCCATGAGGGTGTCTTCCTCGACCCTGCTAGATGCCTGCAAAGCTCACACACCTCCTTCATGAGCTCATCCCTTGCGGACACTGCTGCCCGCTCCTGGTCATTTTGCAGTCGTTCCCACCACTGCTGTGGTTGCCTTCGGATGCGAAGTTGCTTATTCTTTTTTTGCCCCTATCAGCTGACGGGATCCTCAAGATCTCCGGTTTCCCCACAGCCTGGCTTTTGTTAAGTGCCTACATGGACCAGACACAGGGGTAGGTGCTTTATGTATCCCGTTGATTCATAATTTCCTACAATATCATTCAGATGACCAAATTATATGTCTCATAGGAATTTGGCTTTGGCCATGGTTCCTGGCTAATAGCTCCCAAACCCTTGGATTTCCCTGAGTAATAAGAACAATGGAGGCATCCTTTTGTTACAGTATTTGCTCCCTGGGCCTCAGTTCCTCAAATCTCTTCAGAGGTGGAATGGGTGTCTTGTTATTCATAACAAGCTCCTTTCCACCACAATTGGGTTTGTGTTAATGAGGTGAGTCTCAGAAAGCACCTGAGGATAGGGCCTGGTTACCAGGGGAACCAACTAGGATTAGAGGGTGGAACTTTCCAGCTCAAGCCTAGATTTCCAGGGAGGGGAGAGGTACTAGAGGTGAGTCCATCACCAATGGCCAATGATTTCATCAATCATGTCTCTGTAATGAAGCCTCTATAAAGACCCCAAAGAAGGGAGTTTGGAGAATTTCCAGTCTGGGAAACCAGGAGGCATTCATATGCTCCATGCTGGGCCCCAAACTGCCTGAGGACAGAAGCTCCTTTGTTTGAGACCTCAAACTTTGTGTCTTTTTATTTGGCTGTGAAATGCAGGTCCTTTAATTTTTTTAATTAAAGATTTTCATTGTAATTCATCAGTCATCTAGTGGTTTCAAGATCTGTGAGCTGCTTTAGCAAATTAATCAAACCCAGGGAGGGGGTCATGGGCACCTCTGATTTATAGCCAGTTGGCCAGAAGTATGGTAATGACCTGGGCTTGTGATTGGCATCCGCAGTGGAAGGTGATCTGGTTGGACTGAGCCCTTTACCTATAGGATCTGATCCTACCTCCGGGTAGACAGTGTCAGAACTGAGTTGGATTATTTAAGGCCAACTTGTGTTGAAGAAAAGTCTTCCCCAGGGAGGGTGGTGTGGGGAGAAACTCTTTTTCCCAAGGTGGAACAGGATGCAGAACACTCTTTATTTCCCCACTTCGCAGTTGAGGAAACCAAGACTCAGAGATATTAAGTAACTTGACTGAGGGCACACAGCTACTGAGTCTGTACGAAGCTTTCCACTAAATGATCCGACTCATATATATGAACAACAAGTGTTCACTGAAAGACTGAACGAGTGACAGCAGTAAGTGGCTGGATCTGACGGGAAAGGGGAACCATGTTGTGGCTGTTAAATGCAGTCCTCAACAGTGTTCACAGGCACTGGAGATTATGTTCCATCTCTCCCTGGAACACCAAATCTTCCCGGAAACAGCAAAATCGACTTTTTAACAGAGTCAGTTTTCATTTCTCCAAGCCCATCACTGATACACAAATGCTCTCTTCTCTTTGTTCTTGACGCTTGCTATTTCTTTGTCCTTTTCATTCATTCACTCACTCACTCACTCACTCAGAAGATACTGACTGTTTACTGTGTACCAGATGCCGTCCTAAAGGCTGGGAATTTGGAAACTCTGCATGTGTATACTTTGTTCGTCCCCTGGGAAGGCAGTTGCTTCTGATCCTCAGTTCTACAGGATGGAAAAATAATACATTTGCTGTATATCAGGATCGACTTCGTTTTTGTAGAGGACAGCTTGGTGAAGAAAATTAAGACATAATAGGGCTCACTGTTCCTGCAATTTTAGGGTATTTAGTGCAGCCCTGATTATAGCCTTTCCCTCTGGGATGTGACAGCTTTGATTCACTGTGTGGCAGTGTGTTTGTTGGGCTGTTTGCGTGTTTGTGTGTATGTGCATGCACGTGTGGTGGGTTTAGTGGCTTCCGTTTTGCTTTCTCCACATGGGGCTTGAACTCACAAACTGTTGAGATCATGACCTGAGATGAAATCAAGAGTCAGATACTTAACCAACTGAGCCACCCAGGTGCCCCTGAAGTATGTTCATTCTAATCACATTTGAGGCCCCGTGAACTGATTAAGGACACAGTGTACCTGTTTAGAATCGGCCCTGGACCAGGACACTATCGCTTGGATTCATACACCCCATTCTAATGGGTGAGATAATAATGTCTGGGGCTCCTCGACTTCACAGTCAATTCAAACCTTGTGTCTAATGGTCCTTGAAGTGTGTGGGTATTCTCTTTCCCCCGTGCATGATTACCTACGGAAAAGCCATGGGCCCCTTTAGGGAAGAACTGAAGGCATCATTACCATAAGCACGCAGGCTAGGGTTTTCTAGCAACTCTTCTTCATGGGAGCATAACCTCTCCTTCAACCCAAGTTCTCCTGGTAGGAAAACTGGCTCACATTTGGAATCTGGACAAGGTATTGTGACTTCTTATTGGGGCAGTTACTTCCAAACGCCCTCATCATTCAACTTTGGTTTCAAAAAACTGCGTATTTTGAATAATACTGGTGTTGGATGCCCAGTCATCTTCCCCTAAGAACACTGTGTTCTGTTAACTATCTCAGTAGTTCTTCACAGGCCAGGAGTGTTGGCTGCCATTCCCGTCTTGCTCCTCATTTTGGTAATTGCTTCTACCTTGCTTCTGAGGGTTAAGTGCTGACACCTGGCTTCTCTTATGTTTGGATCCTGTCATCCCCATTACTGGGAGTTCTGTAACAGCATCTCCTGAGATCACCCTGGCTCCAGCCATCTCAGAGCTTCTGAGCGAGGCCGGTGTTTCTCTCAGCAGCATGATGCTTACCTCTGGTGACAGCGTGTCCTCCGGGACCTCTCTTGGTGCTGGTAATGATGGTTTGTGGCCTTATGTGGAATACATACCCCAGTATGGCCACCTCTGCGGCCTTCTGATGGGTTCTTTATTCTCTGCTGCAGCGAATCTGACATTTTCACTCATTTAGTTAGTGGGACCGTTGTTACCCAAGCTTCTAAGAACCGCCCTACCAAGTTTCTCGCTGGATGTTTAATTCTGCATAACAGTAAAGTTTTCTCATTTTAACGGACTCTCTCATTTCTAACTTCATGCTCTGCCACTCCTGATCCTGCACCCTCAGTGCCCAGTCCCAGATATGCTCTCCTGGCTCTTGCTGGTACAAGTTGTCTATGTCTTACAGCAACCCGAGCACATCGTCCTTGAACTTAGTGGCTTAAGACAACAACTATTTTATTATATATCACAATTTTCTGGGTTAGGAATACACATAAGGCTCAGCCAGGTGGCTCCTTCATTCTACAGGTTTCAGCGGTAGGTACATATGGGTTGGTCTCGAGGGTCTGACACAGCTTGACTCCTGTGTCTGGTGTCTTGATGGTGTTGGCTGCAAGGCCTACGATGTCTTCCCAGCAAGGCGTCACTGGGCAGCAGACTTCTTACATGTCCCTCACGGCTCCCCGAGAGTGTTACAAGAGACTGGAAGCTACAAGGCTTTTTATGACCTACCCTCAGAAACTTAGAATGGTGTCTGTTTTTTCACATTCTATTGATCAAGCAAGTCACTGAGGCCAGCTCAGATTTAAGGAGAAGAGATTAGACATCATTTTTAATGGGGAGAATGGTGAAGAATTTGCTGCCATCATCAGTCTATCATAGTTCCTCAACAGAGCACGGCAGCACTTGAGTTATGTTGTGACTTGACCCTCCTACCGGACCCGTTGGTTGGAATGAAATCTGGGATAACTTCTGTGGGTGGTCCATATCGTCTTGCAAGCCAGAGGCCCCTGCATCCACTTTAAGCAGTGGGAGCACAGTTATCAATAGGGAGAAGCGATCATTTCTGCAGGCCCCAGGGGTTCAGGGAAAAGTGAGGATTCAGAGTTTTCCCAGATGATCCCCATCTCAATATCAGGACCTCCCTTCCCATTCAGGGCCTTGACTTTGATATTTCAGAGCCAGATCTGAGCATTCACTTTTTGATTATTTTAAATTAAATCGTGCACTTGATCTTTTGCCTGTCTTGCCCTCTGGCTGGAGGACATGAAAGTCTTTCTGTGTTGCTGTAGTAGCCCAGAAGTTTTCAGATTTTACTTAAAAATTTTTTAATGTTTATTTATTTAGTTAGTTATTTGGGAGAGAGACAGAGTATGAGCAGAGGAGGGGCAGAGAGGGAGAGAGAAGGAGACACAGAATCCCAACCAGGCTCCAGGCTCCGAGCTGTCAGCACAGAGCCTGATGCGAGGCTTGAACCCATGAACCGCAAGATCATGTCCTGAGCCGAAGTCAGATGCTTAAGTGAATGAGCCACACAGGCGCCCCCAGGTTTTACTTTAGATGGAAGGCCAGTTTAAGGCAGCCTTTGTTGTCTGTCTGCAGTACATTGGTGGTGGCTCCCAGAAGAGCCCTCTCATTCCGTAGACCTCATAGTCTATTTCACCAGAACCTCTGGAATGCCTGTGCATTAGCACCTACTAACTGCCGTATTCCTCTTCACAAGGATGCTGGTCTAGATCACCTCCGTGGATCACCTCCAGCGGAACCTTTGGCAGTTGTCCAGATGCAGCCTGTGTGGGATCATCAGGGCCCCACATGTTACCACGTGGGAGCCCCCATGCCAGCCAGGCAGTAGACGGGTGAGCTCCGGTGACCTTCCCCAGGATTATTCCTAGCTCCAAATATCCAAATGCCTTAGTCTGAACTCTCCTGGGAAGATGCTCTGAAGCACATATTTGTATGTCGGGTTTTATTTTGTTTTTCGGAGGGTGGGCAGTGCTCTCTGGAATAGTACCTCTGAGGGGTGAGGAAAACAGGTGTGGGTAAAAGAAGTAGAACTCTTCTCAGCCAACTCTTCAGGGAAATCTGGAACTGCTGGGTCCCACATTGAGCGATGGTTCCTGGGCCTTTGTGCCCCTGCAAACAGGCTGTCCCCAGCAAACAGTCGTGACCTTGGACAAAGCAGGTCCTTTCATCCAAAGGCCATCACTGGAGAGGACTCGGCTATGGTCCAGCAAGAAGCCAACATCCCAGGAGCAGTAAAGATCACTTGAGCTCTGGAGGGAAAGCCAGTCGGCGTCCCACAGGATTAGCTGCACACTCCTCAGTCGGGTTAGTGGGGTACATGCTGGTGAGAAGAGCAAGCTGTCCACCGGGACGACGGACAGACCACAGTCCAGCAAGTCTGAGATCTCAATCTGAAGCAGGCTTTGTAGCCTCAGCGATCAGAGGGCAGGCAATGGCAGCACTATGACTACATAGTCAGTGCTAAGAATTTGTTGACTGGGGCTTTTTGAACCACTGCAAAGTTGGAATTATAGAGAATCCGGACTCAGGGAGCCATCTGGCTTGACTGGCTTGGCCAAATTCCTCCCTCATGTCTGAACTCAGGTCGGTTTTTTGGGAGCCTCTCGGTGAAGTGAAGGGCAGGAGTGATAACAAGTCCTTCCTGAGAGGAGGCCCTGGGTGGACATCTCTGCGTCACGGCGCGTTACCTCAGGCCCGTTAGGACAAAACGGTCACTTGGAAACTAACCTGAAGAAGCAGCATTTTCTATGTTGCTGTTTGTATAGGATAATGGGACTGAAGTTCTGAATAATCCATTACAAAATGACTGGTGGGAATACTGCTTGTGCTCTAGTTGAGGTAGGGAAGTAGAGTAATTCCAGAAAGATCTCCAGCAGCAAAGACGGAAACAGAGGCTTCTGGCATCTAGGTGCTCAGCCTAATAGCCACAGCAAATACAACGAGGGACAGAAAATCAAAGGCCGTGTGTTTCTTTGCAAATGTATTCATTTCTCCTTGTCAGGGATGATATTTGGAGAAAGCCCCAGTGGATCAGTATTAAAAACACAGAGATTTGGGCACATGCTCCACGGCGGGGGAGTTAGAAAAGCTGTAAGCTGAGGGATATTGACGCAATGGCATACGCAATTCAAAGATGGGGCTTTGAACTTGGGTGCAGAGAAAGATGACACGTCTCTCCTCAGGCTGCAGGGGCGCGTGAGGGACGCCTCCCCCGCCAGCAATGCGTCTTCCACGCATGTCTTCCTCCTAACGTGTTCAGTAAGACAACCTAAGCTCTTAGAAGAAGCCTTTTGAAAAATGCTATTTTCTCTTGAATCCTGTCAATTATTTTATTTCATTTATTGAAAATCAGTTAAAGAAATATGGCCAAAGTTCACAGGACATTTTAAAAATCATCCTGAATTTTATTTTATTTATTTATTTATTTTTTAAAACTGTGAGTTTTTAAAATAAATTTTTTTAAATTGAGAGGGAAAGAGAGACAGAATTCAAGCAGGGAAGGAACAGAGAGAGAGAGAGGGAGACACAGAATCTGAAGGACGGCTCCAGGCTCTGAGCTGTCAGCACAGAGCCCGATGCGGGGCTTGAACTTACAAACCACAAGTTCCTGACCTAACTGAAGTCGGAAGCTTTAACCGACTGAGCCACCCAGATGCCCCCAAATCACCCTGGATTTTAAAGCAACAGACTTTAACATTTTTTTTATTAAAATTTTTTTTAAATGTTTATTTTTGAGAGAGACAGAGCACAAGTGAGGGAGGGGCAGAGAGAGAGAGAGAGACAGAATCCAAAGCAGGCTCCAGTCTCTGAGCTGTCAGCACAGAGCCTGACGTGGGCTCGAACCCACAAGCTGCAAATTCGTGACCTGAGCTGAAGTTGGATGCTTAACTGACTGAGCCACAGTGTCCTCAGCTAGAAAAATTTAAATAGTAAAAAAAAATGTTCAGCCCTATTCCAAATGCCAAAATAATGAATATTCGAAAGGTGTTTCAGCTTCAGACTTGAATAAATATATTCTTTGAATTGGTGTCTTTGTACCTGGTCCCATACTGAGAATTAATTGGCACGTTAGCAGTCTAGAAAGCAGAGAAAAAAGAATAACTTCTCTGTAGAATTTTGGATAAGTGAAAAAGAGTTATAAAAATGTAGTGATTGAGCCCAGGAAGCAAATTTCCTAGAACATGTATAGTCCCAGGGTTGCTATAACTTCTCAGGTCTGGCAGAGAGTGGGTGCAACATACAGGACAGTGGGGGCAGCCCCCCCACCCCCAGCCCTGAGTGAGACTCTTAAGTTTATTTTGGGGGAGGCAATGGGTCTATTTAAACTGTTTTGCTGGGGTTCAGGAAGGACTCTTGTCCTCTTCTCAGGGTAGATTCTTGACAAAAACACAAATTAGGACAAAATATTTTGGATCACCCAAATCAGCCTTCTGGGGAGTCTGGTTAGCAGCGTGAACTAAATACGTCTATAATTTGCCACAGTTTGGGGCAACGGTTGCATTGGAGTGAGTGCTGGAAGTTGTCAGATGATCTGATCAAGGGGGACACGTGGGCTTTGCCACTTAATGGGCTGGGTGAACTTCCGCAGCCCAAAAACGTTCTGAGTTTCCTTGTCATCAGTCGGTGAACCGAGAGGGCTCCTATCCCAGAGGTCTGTGGAGGTGATCTGCGACAACACAGGTGAATGTGCCCAGCGCTCCTGCTGGGTACCCTGACCGCTGCCCCCAAATGTTGGTGTGTCCTGAACTGATTCAATAAGGTAGTGTATGCTTAGCATGCGGAGGAATGCACATAGTGCTTGGCATCGGGAGGAATCGGTACTTTCTTCCAACAATTAAATAAATTTTTCTCTTTGGTCTGTATGTTGGGCGTATGGTGCAGTTAGAACAGAAGTCAAGAATACCATCTCCTTATTCTGCACTCATTAGCAATGCAATTGTTTGTTTCATGAGCTCTACATTTTGTTCCTACAAAAATACATGTTTGAACAAATATTAATCATGCAGCACATATGAGTTGGACTTGGTGCTAAATGGTAAGTCTCTAACGGTGAGCAAGAGGAACGTAGTCCCTCCTCAGAGGACCTACAGCTGAATAGAATGGAAGGACAAAAGTTGAAGCGTCAGGTCAGTTTCTCAGTTTGCACTGACCTGCCTGACAACCCCATGGCAGAGAAGTAGCCGGGCGCTGTGAGAGTCTGCGGGGCTCATGGGAAGGGTATTTATAGGGAATATTCTTGCTCTGGGGTCTGATGGGTGAGTAGCAGCTGATGAGAGAAATCGAGTGGGAAGAGGAAGGATCTGGAGGGGAAGGAGAGAAGGGCAGGGGGCACTGATGAACCATGTGGGTTGGAAGCAAGGAGGGAATGAACCA
>PJEM01020923.1:0-12369 GCA_004023845.1 Helogale parvula
AGGCACCCATGAGATCATGACCTGAGCCTCAACCAAGAGTCAGACGCTTCGCTGACTGAGCTCCCAGGAGCCCCAAAAATATTGTATACAGTTCTACCAGCGAAATATTTTGAATCATTGACAATCCCTATTTTATCATTTCCGGACTTAATCTGTAACTAATTTTCCAATATTGAATCATTTCTGGTTCCCGGAAAGAATCACAGAGTATTTTTCTTCCTGTGAGGAGTTTGGTTGTAGTTGCTAATACACGATGTGGCATTTTTGCGTCTTTGCCTCTATTCACAAGCCAGATGCATGTCTAGGTCTGTGTGTCCACGTAATGGTTTGGTTGTACTGGGCTACAAACCTGGAAGAGAAAGGTTTCCAAAGTTTTAAATAACTAACACAGTGTTTATTCTCTGAAGTTTTGACAGAATTCAATAAAGACTTTTCATGGCAAGAGTGATTTATTTATTTATTTTTTTAATAGTTTATTGTCAAGTTGGTTTCCATATAACAGCCAGGCTTCTCCCCTCAAGTGCCCTCCTCCATGACTGTCACCCCCTCCCTCCCTCCCCCTCCCCCTTCAGTCCATGGTTGGTCTTCAGTATTCAGTCGCCTCCCTTGAAATAACTACTGGGCAACTTTCTCAACTTGGTATACGGCAACCGGTCAGCTTAGATTTGTAATCTCCCCTGAAGGAGATTTGTGGATCCTCGAAAGATAGACAGATGGAGGATGGGTGGGTAGATGTTAGACAGACAGAGAGAAGATAGATGGACAGGTAGATAGACAGATATAGATCCATAGATAGATTCTTGAGTAACCATGTAATTTTTCTAGCTTTTCAAATTATTTGTATAAAGAAAAATATGTATACAGTCTGCCTCCATTTTTGGTTATCTCTCAGTCTGATTTCTCATTTTGTGATTTGTCCTTTTTATAATTAAGTTTGATGTTTTATGTTTTATAAGGTTTTGGAAAAGAAGCGTCTATGGTAATTATTTACTATTTGTATTTTTTCTCTTTAATGCATCATTGCTTTCTGTGTTCCCTTTATAAAATCCTGCTTTTCACACATTTATTTTTCTATTTTTACTCAAGTGGTTAATTTATCGAATCATGTTTTTAAGCTCAGAACTGGAAACATTCACGATGCGTGACTTTGGTCCGGGTGTGGTGCTGCTCCTGACCATATGGTTTGAGTCGCAGATATTTCATTTGTGTTTTCCTCCAGGTTTTCTGCAAGTTTGGGGCCCTTCCTGAGGACACCTGGAGCTTTATCTCAAGTCCAAGTACAGGGTCGTGTTTTGTAAATAAGTCACGGGGTCTGTCTGGTAAGAGACTCTGTATTCCGTTCCCAGAGCTGAGTTCTGCGCCTACCTCGTTGGCACCGCGCTCCCCACACTGGGTCCATCTGACCTCACGGACGACACAGACCCTCTGTGGGGCGGACGCCCTCGCTCCGTGGCTCCGGAGCCGCCTGCAGCCGGGCCGTGAGGCCGCTGTGCCGGGAGGGGCAGGAAGCTTGCGGGGTGCAGCCGCCCACGCACGGGGGCACGCGGGGCTCACCTGTGACGCCTGCCCCCCATCCCCACTTCTTGGGCTCACCTCCCAAACTCGCCTCACTCAGAACACTGTTCTGACCCTGTGTCCAGGGGCCCAAATCAGGACACGTCAACCTGTGTACATCCGGCTGTTGATCTGTGGGTTTTGCTTTCTGCTGGTTCCAAACACCAGCGTCCGTGGTGCACGAGTGCCGGCTGTGACTGAGATCGCATTCTGTACCGGGTCCCGTGGCTCCGTTGTCCTCTCGCGGCTCCTGGCGCTGCCACAGCCTCGAACCCAGCACCCTTCCCGCTCTGCCCTCGCTGGCCTTGTCCTTCTGTCTGGTGCGCTCAGCACTGTCTGTACGGTGAGAATCCTCTTTTCAGAAGAGAATGTGTCTCATCGGCACTGGCGGCTGAGGCACACATGGCGGATTATTGTTTCCTTGCGTCTTGGTTATGTTTCCATTTTTGTTTGTTTTCTGTCTTTTCCTACTCGGGTGGCCGTTTCTGTGCCTGTGTGTGTTCCTCTGGTAATCTGGCAATTCAGTGCGTCAGCTCGGTCTTTCCTGGGAGTTGCCCTTATAAATTTTAATAACACTAAAGTATCAATTCTAAATGTATTCACTTTAGACAGTCTATTAACACCCTCCTATGGAAACGGAGGAAATTATTCCTTACGTATTTCCCATATAAGGCCACCACTTTCTGACGTTTCTACTCATTCCTTTGCTTAGGACCTCAGACGGTTACTCTCACACCTGTAAACATCCAAAATGTGGCTTATTATCTTTGAGGACTATTTTCAAGTGCTTATAAAGTCAATCAGGGTACTTATCCTGCCACTTACCCACTTGTCCTGTGTGTGTGTGTGTGTGTGTGTGTGTGTGTGAAAGTTTATTGTTTTTTTTTATTTTTGGGGAGAGCCAAGCAAGGAGGGGCCGAGAGAGGGGGACAGAGGACTGAACCAGGCTCTGCCCTGCCAGGCTGACAGCAGTGACCCCAAGGTGGGGCTTGAACACCTGAACTGTGAGATCAGGACCTGAGCCAAAGTCAGGCGCTCACCCAACTGAGCCCCCCCCCACCAGTGCCCCTCAAAGTTTACACACATGCACACGGTATAAGCTTACGCACACGTATGTCTCACAAACAACTGTCCCTGCATGTCTTTGGCTTTCCTCTAACACTTCATTGGGTTTTTTGATCCACAGCAGCTCTGCCTGAGTTTCTGATCTCGTGCTCTGCGTGGCCGCATCACGGGAAGCTCCCGTGATCGGTGCTTATCGGTGTCTCCCCACTTTCAGTGCCCATCTCCTGCCCTTCCAACTCCTCTTTTGGTTTTAAAAACATCAGCTTTATTGAGATGTAGATCACCCAGCAGACATGTCATCCTACCAGGCAGATGTCTAAGTGGCGGCACTATTCTCGTGGATTTCCGCGACAATCACCACCTTAATTTCAGAACATTTTCATCTTCCCCCTAAGAAACCCCACACCCACCGGCAGTCACTTCCCAGCCCCTGCCAACCACAGGTCTGCTTTCTGTCTCCATGAATCTGTCTGTTCTCTCCATGAATCTATCCTCTCCGTGAATCTCGTCTATTCCATTTAATACCAGTGGACTCAAACAGTATGTGGCCTCCCTCAGCAGCATGTTTTCAAGGTGCATCCCTGAAATTACACTATTTCAGATACAGAAGTTATCATGATTACAGTCCCCAAGGCCACCTAGCAGTCCGCTGGATGGATACGTCACGTTTTACTTATCCATTCACTAGTTGATAGCCATGGCGGCTGTATCCATCCTTGGATGCTATGAATAACGCTGCTACCAACTCCCACACAGAAATTCTTGGGTGGACGTGGGTACCCACCAAAGTTGGGATTGTTGGGCTATGTCTTATGGGCTTGCAAACTGCTTTCCAAAGGGGCTGCGCTGTTGCATTTCTGTCTGCAACGCGTGGCGTTTCTAATTTCTCCTCATTCTTGTCAATGTTAGCTGCAGCCTTTTTATTGTGATCACCTTCCTGGGTCCAAAACACGACCTGATTGCGTTTGGTTTGCATTTCCCTAATGGAGGAGGATTTAGGGCATCTTTTCATGTGCCTGTTGGACATTTGTAAGCCGCCTCCAGGGGAATGCGGACCCCGGGTCACGCTTACCTGGGTTACTGTCTCGTCATTGAGCTGTGGGTGCTCCTTGTATATTCTTGTTGAAGAATAACTTTGCTCGATACAGAATTCTCAGTGAACCGTCTTCCCTCAGCTCTTTGAACATAGCATCTTGCTGCCTTCTGACCTTTGTGTTTTCTCATGAGAAGTCAGCTCTTCAGAGAATTTCTAACCCATGATGAGTCGTGTTTTCTCTTGTTACTTGAGGATTCTCTCTTCGTCTTTGTCTTTAAGTAGTTTGACCACCGTGTACCCAAATATACATCTCTTTGATTTCATCCTACTCAGAGTTCTTTGAGCTTTTGGGTGTGTCCATTACTATTTTAATTTAAATCTGAAACACCCTTTGTCATTATTATCTCAAACTTTCTGCCCTTTCTTTCTCTGTTAGTTTTTGGGGACCCTTACCATATTGTTACGTTTGATGTTTTCCTATAGGTCTGTTAGGTTCTGTTTATTTTTCTTAATCTCTTTTTCCCCCCTGTTCCTTGGATTAGGTAATATATAGTGACCAATATTTAAGTTCTGGTTACCCTTCCTCCTGTGAACTCAAACCTGCTGTTATGTCTCACTAGTACA
Source organism: Helogale parvula (assembly GCA_004023845.1). NCBI lineage: Eukaryota > Metazoa > Chordata > Mammalia > Carnivora > Herpestidae > Helogale > Helogale parvula. The sequence continues at coordinate 4,280 of PJEM01020923.1, forward strand.
CTTTTCCTTTGAGTTATTAAAATCTTTAACTTCCAGATGTTACTTGTTTCTTTAAAAAATAATTTCTTTCCCTTTATAGATATTTTCTATTTGGTGAGATGTCATTTTCATACTTTCCTCTATTTACTTAAATATGATTTCCTTTAGTTCTTTGAAGAAATGTGACCTCTTATATTTAAAGTCTTTGTCTAGTAAGTCTGAAACCTGGGTTCCTGGGACAGTTTCTGTTAACTTTTTTCTTCCTGTGTATGAATCATACTAGCCTGTCTCCTTGGAAGTCTGTTTTTGGCTGAAAGATGAGCATTTTAAGTAAGAGGATTTGATGACTCTGGAAATCAGATTTCATCATTAGGCTTATTGTAATCATTTGCTGTTTTCTTGGTGCTCTCTGTTCAGTGATTATCTGGTGTAATTCTATAAAGTTGTGGCTCCCTGTTGCATGTGGCCCCTCTAGTTGGTGAGTGTCCTTGCCAGCTGGCCCACTGCTGATGGACAGAGCTGTCCCAAGATGCCTGAGCCGGTAGGTCTCCCAGACATGTGGAGGCTCCCGTGTTGGCATGTCTTGAATGCTCTGGCAGCATCGCTTCCCACGTGTCAGAGCCTCAAATTCCAGAGCAGACAGATGCAGACCTTCCCAGGGTTTTCCTGGACACACGTGGAAATCCGGCCACGTGCGTGTTTCTGTCTATCCACAGTAATATGCCAGAGCTTTTCAAAGACCCTATAGACACCTCTTCCCCCAGATCTTATTTTCAAGTGCTTGGGTCATTGTCTGCCTTGCTACCTCATGCAGCTGTGACGTTGGACCATTTCTACAGACTGTGCTCAGCCGACGCCCTGAGTCTGGTCATATGTGAGAAGCTCTGTCAGTGGCGCTCTTCCAGGGGACCGAGACAAGCCACATCGTGACACTTGTCTGGAGAAACTTTCTTCCGGGTCAGCCCCCTCCAGTGGCTGCTAGTGTTCAAGGCACTGCAGGGCTGGATATGGGGTGGGGGTGGGTGGGACAAGGGAAGTGACAATACCAGAAATCTGGTTCTCCAGGCTCCCTCCTGAACGGAAACTCTGTGGGCAGAGGAGGCCTTTTGATATCACATGTATTAGCAGGACACCTGTGTGGCTTGGTCGGTTGTGTGTCCAACTCTTCATCTCAGCTCAGGTCACGATCTCACGATTCGTGGGTTTGAGCCCCGCATGGGGCTCTGTGCTGACAGCTCAGAGCCTGGAGCCTGCTTTGGATTCTGTCTCCCTCTCTCTCTGCCCCTCCTCTGCTGACACTCTGTGTCTCTGTCTCAAGAATAAACATTTAAAAATGTATATGTATCAACCAAGTTAATGTCAGTTCGTCCTGACAGCTCCTGCCTGTGTCCCCATTGTTCTGATGACAGGGCAGGTTTGGGGGCTTACTCTGCTCCTGTGGACGCTCCTCCCCGTTGATTTTGGGGGTGGCATCAACCCACTGTGTCCCTGTTCTTGATTGGAAACTGACCCTGCCTCCGGCTTCAGGGAGACCCTGGCTGGACCCAGCTTCTCAGCACATGGGTCCTCTCTGGAGGAGTGAAATCGGCGCCCCCTGGAGGAGCAAGTGTGGCCCCCAAGCCTGGTGCAGGCCATCAGGTGGTCGGTCAGCGGTGCCCTCCTGGAAGGAATCCTGGTAAGATCCGGCGGAGCCACAGCTGCGTGTCTGGCACACGCCCGTCCTCAGTGGGTGCTCCACGGTGACAGCCCCCGTGGCCCCGGGTACCCCTCCCCGCAGAGACCACACGTCGGCCCTGCCTCAACCCGGCTCACTCTGGGGTGTGGAGCCCGGTCAGAGCATCTTCTCGGCACAGTCCCTGCCCCAACCAGCCATCTGCTCATTGGTTGGGCTTCTCTGTCGACTTTGGGAGAAATGGGTGACTCTCCTGGGGTCTGTAACATTTTATAGTTGTTTCTCATGCTCCACATTTTGCCCAAACATCGTGCGTCGCATGCGTGCCTCCTAATCCAGGGCTTACGGCTGAGTATTTCTGGCCTCACTAAAGATAGGCCTCTTTCCGTCATGGTTTATTCCCTTTGCGGCTCGTGCTTGGCTTTCGCTGGAAACTGCCTGGAACATCTCTGCTCCCTCGTGACGCAGCAGCGTGCTCTGCTTGGACTCTGAAAAGATGGGGAGGAATTTTCCAAAGAAACCTGGGGGCGGGGGAGGCGCCCACAGAGGGAACGCGTGGGTCCCGGTTCTGTGCCGCACGGACTCCCCGGACTCGCCGACAATGTCCTCTGAATTCCTGCGCTGGCTTTTCAAACTCAAGAAAGTCGAGAAAACAACAGACTTTCAGGTTTACAGGAGAAAACAAAGCAGCCACTGGTGGAGTGCTTGGACGTGGGGACACCCGGACAGGTCACTTGTCTTGAAAAACGCAAAATGAAGGCAGTGAAGCGTGACACAAGCCATCACAGAACGACACACAGACAGCAGCGTGGCGGACCGTGGGGCCGGGCCGGGGTCCCGACATCAGCCCATCCCACCCTCGGAGGGACCGTCCCGGTGGGCACTCTCTGGGCCCGGCCTCACCCTCAGTAGGACCCCACCCGCCCTGTCCAGCACCCTGTGCACCCCCGGGGGCCCGAGTGCACCTTCGGGAGGTTTGGGGGCCCAGGCTTGTCTCCACATCTGACCGTCGGGAGGCGCCTGATCAGCACCGTGGATTCTTGGCAGTGGATGTCCCTCCAGCGCAGGCTCCAGGGGCTGCAGCGGGTCTTCGGGAGGCCTGGTCCAGACCACCACAGCCGCCCCGGGACCCTGGGAACCGGGGGAAGATGCACTCTTGTCCTCGGCCTCCAGGAGAGAGCTGCTCTCCCCGCCCCCCTGCCCCGCAGCCCTGGAGGGAGGAGCCTGGAGCTGCCTCCTCTCAGCCGCGAGAGGCTCTGGCTCTGAAGCCGCCCAGTCTGGGGGGGTCTGTTACAGCCCAGACAGCAGGGCCTTCATTAGGAAGCCTCGAACTTGGCTCTGAGTCCCTCCAGCCCTCAGAGCTGCCCCCTCCTTCCTCCCAGTTCCCTCCTCTCTCTCCTCCGTCCTTCCCACCTCCCTCCCTCCTCCTTCCTCCCGGCTCCTTCCTTCTCCCTCCTCCCGCCCCCTCCCTCCCCCTCCCTGCCTTCTTCACTGTTTTCGTCCTTTACTCTTTATCTGCCCCAACCGCCACGTCGGAGTCACATATTTGCTTCGTCGTCGCTGATTTTCTCTGTGAATGGCCGGGCGTCAGTGATGATCTCCATCAGCAGCGTGCCCACAGTTCCATCAAACACCCCACATTTCCAGGACCCGCACAAGGAGTTTCTGGCTCCTGCAGGCTCGCTGGGGCCGGAGCCGCCCACTGTCCATGTGGTCATTCAGGGAGCCGGCACCTTCCCCGGCGAGGCCCACCCCCGGCAGGTGGGGGGAGGGTGTTGGACACACTTGGAGGAGGGGCTTAGGGCCACAGACGGCGACGCCTCTGTGCACACCGCTCCCTGCAAGGTGCACCCTCCCTGGGAAAGGAGGGGACGAAGGAGGGACACTGACCGCGTACCCGGGGCATCCGGCCCGCCCCTCACCGGCCCCGCCCCTCCCCCGTGAGCAGGGACGTTTGCCGCTAGCCCCTGAGTGAAGGGCTTCACTCACAAGCTCTTACTTTGGACCCTCATACGTGTAGACAAACAGTAATAACTAACAGGCAGTGTGACGGTTAGGGCACAGGTTTGCACACGCAACGCCTCACACACCCTTCCTGCGGCCTGGTCCCCGCCGGCCCTCGGGAGCGGGGCCTGGGGCCGGTCACATCACGTTCTGAGCGGCGCTTTCTATTAGCGACGGGATCAATGCCTGCGCGGCCTGTCCCGGGGTGGTGACGCCTGCCGGGGACAAAGACTGCAGCCCCTCCCTGAAGGGGGACGTGCCAGGGGGCGGGGGCGGGGCAGGGGCTGGCAGGGCCCCTAGGTCTCGACCCCCCCGGCCAAGGGCCCCCCGGCCCTGTGGGACTCCGGGGCCCGGCTGGCTGGTCCACGCCCGGGAGGGTGGGCGCTCGAGGACCCCCAGGCTGGGCTGGCCGGGCTGAGTGGCCCCGAGGCTAGGGCAGGAGGGGCCTTAGCAACCAGCCTTCGGCTCTGATTCAGATTCTGGGGAGAAGGCAGAACGGTGATCAATTTTCCCCAAAATGTAAATTGTATTAAAAAAATCCATACCCCTAGGAGGGCTCCATAATGAGGCCATAAATCACTCTGGGAAGTGGCACTCTGACATTTGTGGGGAAAAATGTCTTATTTGTCGGAGAGAGAGGAAGGCGGTGCCCGGCCTCGGGAGGGGCGGCCCCACCCCAGCTCCGGCCTCTCTGGGGCCCCAGCCCTGGACGCCCTGGGACTCCCGAGCTCTCCTGAGCTCCAGGGCCATTCACTCACTCATTCATTCCTTCCTTCGCCCCAGGCTCTCGGGTGCTGCTGCAGGTCGGGCGAGACCCCAGCCGTGGGGCCTGGGCGCTAGTGAGAGAAACAGAGATGGCCGGTGTCCCCCGGGAGGCCCCGGGAAGGACGGCACCAGGGGACGAGAGCCTGTGCCCGGCCCGGTCGAGGCCGGGGGTTAACTGCGGGCAGCGGCGGACAGCCTCTCGGCTCTGCAGCACCCCACTGACCACCAGGGAGGCCGGCAGAGAGCAGAGAGCCATGGCCAGCCTGTGTCAGGAGCACAGCCTGTGGGAGTGAGGTCAGGGAAGCCTGCCTGGAGGAGGTGGCAGCTTAAACTGGGGGTGAGTTGCTCCAGCTAGGAGTTGAGGAGAGCACTGAGGCAGCCAGGCTGGTGGGGACTGGTGAGGGGCGTGTGTGGGCAGAGCCTGGGCATGGGCCGAGGAGGACTGGGCTGGTGAGTTCCCACACTTCCTTGGAGAAGCAGACTCTGTTCGTCCAACAAATCTCCAGGAAGCTGGCACATAGCCCTGAGCAAGGAGGGGGCAGCAGGGGTGAGGCTGCCTCCCCGGCTTGGCCGCGGGTGCCCCCAGCCCTGGGGCTTTGAGCACGGGGAGTCCCTGGGCTTAGGGCCTGGGGGCAGGGGTGAAGGAGGCCTGGGGTGTCATCCCGTGGCAGGGGTGTATTCTAGAGGTCTGCGCGCACCTGCCTGAGGAGGAGGGACCAGCAGCCCCCATCTCCTTCCTCCAGAACAGCCTGGGTGCGGGGGGGGGGGCCCTGGCCACTTGCCAGTGCTGGCCACTGGGCAGGCTCCCAGCTGGACCAGCTGTGACCCGTACACCCCCCCCCACAGGCACCCTGGGGGGTCCGGGCGCAGGCGTCTGCTGACGTGTCCCCAGAGACAGGGGCCACACCCTTAGACGGGACCTTATTGGGTGCTCACTGCACCTGGGGTTCCCACCACACCCCACTTCTCGGGCCATCCTGCACCCCTGGGCGGAGCCTGGATAAGAGTTGTTATTCTTGTACAGATGGGGAAACTGAGGCTCCACAGGCAGAGGGGCTTGTCCAAGGGCACGGGGTGAGCCAGTGGCCAGGGCGAGGCTTGCACCTGCAGCTACCCCTCCACGGCTCAGGGCGCGAGGCTGGGCTCCCCTGGAGGGTCCAGTCCCGAGGCACCCGTGGGTTTACTGCTTTGTGGCACTGAGATTAGAGGCCAAACGGGAGACGCCTGGCTGAGGCTTTTCCAGGGACTTCGGGAAACTGAAATAGCAGGTGCTCGCAAGGGTAACGCCCTCCTGGCTGGCGCTTTGTGGGTGGCAGGGGGTCTGGTGCCCAGGAGGGCGTGCTCCCTGGTGGCCGAGGCCGCCCGGGTCACACAGGGGCCCCCGAGGGCTCCTCGAGTGAGGTCTGACGGTTCTCGACACGGCGGGGGGCTTTGTTTCCCCTCACGGCACCACGAGCACGTGGGAAGCCGGTCCGTGGAGGAGACCAAGGTGGGCCCGGGGCCCGGACGCGGCCCTGCTCACGGCGAGGCGCTCAGCGAGGCAGGGCCCCCCGGATATCCATCTCGGGCCCGGGGTGTCCCGCCCTCCAGCTCGCTGTCTACGCTCTCCGCACACACAGACCGGGGCTGCAGCCGCCCCTCCGAGCTGCCCTGTGAGCAACAGGCTGAATGATCCAGGCTTCGGGTGGCCACCACTCCCCAGGGGTCTGGGCAACGGGCACTGGAGGCGAGAAAGGAGCGGAAGGTGGCTGAGGGCAGGCCAGCCCGCTGGGCTCTGCGGCGGGGACGCGGCAGGGGGAAGGGGAAGCGGGAGGAGGGGAGGCACGGTAAAGTGGGGGGTGAGGGGGAGGCGCGGCCCCGGGCCTCTCTGAGGTGGGCACCACCCGCTGGGGGCCGGGCACTCATGGGTGTCTCGGGCCTGAAAGTGCCCGGGCTGTGGATCTCTCTGTGTCTCTGCAGTGTCCCCAGGAGGGTGACTTGTTTACCGAGGCTGCAGCCTGATTTCCATCTGTCGTGTTGTGCTCCACTTTGGAAAGAGAGGAAGCTCTAAATGAGGCCTGTGGAAAGTGGGTTGGATTCTTCCAGATGGATTTTCCCTGCCCGGGCCACCTGCCCCTCCTCCTGAGCAGTCCAGGCCGGGCTGGACCGTGTTGGAGGCCCCGGGGCCAGGACAGGGTCCTGGAGACAGAAAGGAGACCCTGCCGGAGGGAGGAGGGACCGGAGGCAGCAAGTTCAAGGGCAGGAGGTCAGGCAGCAGGTGGAGGCTGGGGCTGGTGGTCAGCCAGCTGGGACAATGGACCGACCTTGGACACTGTCCCCTCGGTGCCCTCAGTGACCCCAGCCCTGCCTCCAGGCCTCGCAAGTCTGCTTGGATTGAAAGTCGGCCTCCGGCTCATCTCCCTTCTGTCTGAGTTCAGACACCGAGCTGGGCCTGGCTTGGACAGGACGTCCCGAGCCGGAAGCAGGGCTGACGAGGGGCCCCGCGCCGTGGACACCCCTTCCCCTTTGCGCTCGCCGAGACCCCCTGCTGGGCTTTCAGAGGGACTCTGGGCCAACATCAGGGGCAGGCACAGCCCTGCCTGATGACCCGGGGCCCCAGCATGGCCGGCTGGGCCAGGAGCTTTGATCAGGTTTGGGAAGATCAAGACGGTGGCCACAGGACTGTGCTCAGCCAGCTGCCAATGGGGGGGGGGGCGCCCGGGGAGCCCTAGCCCCTCCTCCATCCCTGTGCCCCCGCTTCTGAGGAGCCAGCCGGTCCCTGCACGGTGCGGGTCCCCCTCCAGTGCTCTGACTGGGACAGTAGGTCTGCCCGGGGCCGTGGGCAGCTGAGGACAGGCCCTGCCGACCCGGGGGCAGCCTGGGGTCAGCCTGGTCCTTACATGTGACTGGACAGAGGAGCGCGTGAATCACAACGGGGGGCTGGTGAGCCGATGCCCGGACACCCATGTTTAGAGATGAGAAGGTTCTGGTCTTGCCGGACTGGGAGCTGGGCATTGAACCCCCACCCCCACCCCGCTCTGGGTTTTCTCGTGAGCTGAACGAGATACGATCGGAAGCTTCCGGTTAAGGCCACCGTCTCCAGGATGTGTACTCGTGTGTGGTCACTTGTGCCTGAAATCACCGTACGGAGACAATTTGCCCTAGAAAAGCAGCTGCTTCTGGGACCAGAGTTACCGAGATCTGAGCAGCGAGAGCAGAAGAGAACTTTCTGGTGAAGAGACCAGTGTGTGAAGCCCAACGCAGGCCCCCTGCGCGTGTCCACCAGGGAGAAGGTGCTGGACACGGGACCCGGCTGCTCCCAGGCCAGGGGCCTGGTGTCTCGGTCCTCACGTCCGGATTCTCTGGGAGGAGAGAGGGGTCCCCAGCGCCCCTCCCCCGGCCCACGGGTCTCTGTTCCCCCCAGCGCAGCGACCTGTCCCCACAGGCCTGCAGCCCGGACAGCGTCACTGGGGGGCTCTGCTGTGCCCCCAGAGCAGGCTGAGCCCCACCCCCAGCACCGCAGGCTGTGGGTGGAGCCACGGCTGCTGCTGCCGTAGTCAGGACGTGTCCCCCCAGAGCAGGACGGACATGTCCCCCCACTGTCCCCCAGAGCAGTGCGGGACATGTCCCCCGGAGCAGGACGGACGTGTCCCCCCCGGAGCAGGACGGACGTGTCCCCCCGCTGTCCCCC
>PJEM01020924.1:0-12364 GCA_004023845.1 Helogale parvula
ACCCCCATTCTGACCCCCACCCCGACCCTAATCCTAATATGAAATTGACACTGACTCGAATCTTGATCCAAACCACTTTTCGAATACTGACTCTATAGCCCCCAAAATTAACCACTACCCAGCCCAACACAAGTTCTGTTTACAAACTTAACCCCAACACAGATCTAACTCCATCCCAAGTGAGCCCTACCCCCAACCTTAATCTCCACCCTGGCCGGACGCCCTGCAGAGCAGAGGAGGTACACCTGGGCTGCAGAGCTCCAGGGCGGCAGGCACAGGTGGGTTCAGGCACCAGGAGTCTGTCCACTGACGGATCCCGGGTCCCGGCCCCCCACAGCTCTCCCCAGGTATTTGTCGGGTCACCTGGGGACCCACAGGCACAGACATCAGGCGGGTCGGTGTGCACCCTTGCTCGGCAGCTCGCCTCTAGGGAGGCCTTGTCCTGTCCCGGGCAAGTTTGATTCTTCCCATTTGCTAGATGAAGAGACCGAGGCTCTAAGGGGACACGGCAGTACCACTGCTGGGCTGTGCGAGGCAGGAGGGGTTTCTGCGTGCTGCCCGGGGCCAGGTTCCCTGAGGGCTGCAGGCTCGGGCTGTGGAGGCCTACGACAGGGCCCCTTTGATGTGGCTCATCTCACTGTCCCATGAGCCCCAGGCAGACGGATCTGAGAGTTCTGTGTTCCCCGTGGTGCAGCCAGACCCAGAGACCAGCCCGTCAGGCTGCAGGTCCGGGGGGGCCCAGAGGTCACACGGGCTCGGAGCACCGACTTTGTTTCCCATGGCTGCCGCAGCCGAGTTCCACCAGCTGCTGCCTCAACCACAGGAATGCCCTCTCTCAGGGCTCTGGAGGCTGCAAGCCTGACGGAAAGGTGTGGGGCGCCCCTCCCCTGGCGGGTCTGGGGAAAGACCCTTCCCACCTCCTCCAGATCCAGGGGCTCCGAGTGCTCCCGGGTTCGTGGCCGATCCGCCACGTCTCTGCCTCTGCCTCACGTGTCCTCTGTGCATCTGTGCATGACACCAGCCACGTTGAGTTAGGGCCGCCCCGGCCCAGGGTCTGCCGGGGCCCTATTTCCAAATCGAGCCTGTCTCACAGGTTTCGGGGATTAGCACTCGGATGTTATCTTTTTGGGAATACAATCCAACCCATAGCAAATGCACAGCTTTTTCCCTGTTTTAATTAGATGCCATCAGTGAGCAGTTTAGACATTTCACTTGAGAATCCAGATCTCCGTCCGCCTCCAGCGTGAGAACGTGCAGGGTGGAGGGAGGGGCCGGTGTCCCCTCCCGATAGGGCATTCTCCACGGGGTCACCCCACCCAGTCTAGCCCTCTTCCTGCTTGGCCTTGAGGACACTGCAGCTGGGGACCCCTGATCTGGCCCAGTGGTTCTCAGCTGGCGATTATGACCCCAGAAGACACCTGGGAATTTTTGAGAACATTGTTGGTCCTCACAACTGGCTGGGGGAAAGGGGTCAATTCACAAGCTGGCACCCTCAACAAGGAGGGATCCAGCCCCAGGTTGGACACCCTCACTGCATGTATCTTGGCATATGGCCGCCTGTTAGAGACTACATTTCCCAGACTCCCTTGCAGTAGGTATAGCCATGTGACCACATTCTGACCAATAGGATATCAGCATATGGGCTGTGTGTGCCATTTCCAGATGAGGATGCCCTGTGTTGGGAGGACCGTGTTCCCCTGGCCGAGAGCTGCCACCCTGGGTCTTAGGGCAACATGGCCTCAGACTGACCGGCTGACTAAGACCTGGAGGTGGGAGTTGCCTGCGGGGACGGCCAGGGAGAGGGCAGAGGCACCAGCATCCTGCACCCTGTCATGGCGCCATGCAGGTCCTGCCCAGGCTCCTTCAGGGAGAGATACCCCCACCTGGCTTGCTTTGTTACAGCAGCAGGGCCTGCATCCTGACTCACAGTCCCGGATCTCAGGCCGGCCCTGTTCCCTCCTGCCACGGATTTCTGGTTTAAATCAGAGCCTCTCAGGGAAGGAAAAACTCAAGGATGAAACCGAGCAGACCTCGCTGAGCCCGAGCTGACGGCGCCCAGGTTCCAAGACAGACATTCCGGCGCTCCTGCCCCAGGCACCCACCGCTGGGCCAGCCCGCCTGCTTCGGGAATCGGGGTCAGCACAGGAAGCCGGGGGCTTCACAGGGCCAGGCCGAACGTTGCTTATTTTCCCAAACACATCCAGGGCTCTGCTGGGTTTTCTAAAAAATCTGAAAAAGAATCAAAGCCAAACCAAACAAAAAAATCTCTGAGCTCCATCTAGCTCTGCAGCGCGTGCCTGCGACGGTCAGACTCACAGACCGCGGGCACGGACTTGCTCTCCTGTCATCGGCCATTTCCTCCGGATGCTACGTGGGGGCATCTGCGGCACCAGGTGTGGGAGGGGGGAGACAGGCTTCGCGATGGAGAGTGGTGCTCAGCAGGTGAGGGGCGGCAGGACAGAGCAGCCAGCACCTGGCTTGCCGAGAAGCCAGCCTCGGCGCTGCCCGGCCTCCACTGCCTTGAATATAAAGGAAGAATACAAATGCCCATCTCGGGGAGGTGTTCATTCATTCATTCAGTCTTCATTCATTCATTCATTCTCCAAACACCTACGAGCTCTGTACTCATTTCCTCCCGTTGCTAGAACAAATGACCAGAAACACCGATATTAGAAGGACACACGTTATTTATTATCTTACACTTGCGCACGCCGCAAATTTAAAATGGGTCAGCAGGGCCCTGTCCTGGAGGCCCCAGGGGCGGCCCCGTGTCCTAGGTCTTTTCCAGCCTCCAGAGGCGTCCGCGTGCCCGAGCCGGTGGCCTCTCCCTCCTGTCCCCGGCCTGCTGCTTCCCACGCCCCCTCTGCTCCGGCTTCGGCCCCTTGCCTTTTCCCTGCACTTGGCAGGAGCCCTGTTACCACACTCCGGGTCTGCTCTGGGATAAGATCCCGGCTCACGGTCCTCAACTCAACCCCATCTGCAAGGTCCCTGTGCCACGTCGGGGCCCAGGGGCCCAGGTCGGGGTGGTTAGGGCCCAGACGTGAGCACTCTGTCTACAACAGGCTAGCACAGCGATGCTCCCCGGAGGCAGCAGGGGGCTGTGGGCACCAAAGCGGCCAGGGCACAGTCACCCCCACGCCACACAACCTGCTCTCAAGGGACGTCGCAAGGCCCCTTAGCACCCCCTCCGCAGAAGGTCTGGCCGAGGGAGGCTCCGAGGGGTCCTTGCAGGTTCTAGAAGAGCATGAAGGACCCCGGCCCTCCCCCCTGTGGTTCCCATCCTTCTCTCGGGCTCCTCGGGTCCCAAGGTTGCCCGCTCTGGGCCTCCCGCCCTGCACCTGCAGGACCAAACAGGAAGAAAGGCATTTGGCTCCCGTGTACATTTCCTGCTCATCATCAAGGAGGTGATATTGGCCGGGACTGGTCGTGCGGCCCCTCCCCCAGCCAGTGCAGAAGGGAAATGGGTCCATCACAACAGGCTGGCGGCCCCACGGCTCCCCTCAGTGCTGGGAAGGGGCCCCTTTCCTGGACACATTGCTGTTCCTCTCCTGGAACCAACCGGCCACAGGGGTGTATCAGTCACCAGAGCTGTGTAACAAATCACCACCAACGGACCAGCTTAAAACAACATACATTATAGCTCACGGTGTCCATGGGCCAGGAGCCCAGGTGCAGGTTAAATGGGCCCCCTGCTCAGGGTCCGGAGGCCGAGATGCAGGTGTCAGCTGGGGCTGCATCCTCCCTGCGGCCCAGGGCCTCTCCAAGCTCACTCAGTTTCCAGGAGAACTCAGTCCTCTAAAGTTGTGGTCCCTGTTTTCTCTGACTGCCGTGTTCCGGGCCGGGCACCGCTCTCAGCAGCTGGAGGCCACCTTAGACCCTGACTTTGGACCCCTGCTCACGATATTGCTTCGCCTGGGGGCCAGCAGAACATCTCTGATGCTTCAGCACCCTTCAAAGGGCTCACCTGATCAGGTCAGGCCCACCCAGGACAGGAAAATCTCCGTCAATCAATTCAAAGTGAACTTGCTAGGGGCCTAACTAGGCAGTGACAGTCTGTCATATTCACAGTCAAGTAGAGGGGATTATTCAAGGGCTCGGCTCCCTGGGGGTCATCTGAGAATCCTGCCTACCTCGGTGGGCCAGGAGGAAGTCAGGCCCGCCCACAGCACACTGCTCAGCCTTCTTTTGTGAACGGGCTTCTACCTTCTCTTCCTCCAGCCTGGGCTGAGCCCCTACTTCTTCCAGAAAGTTCTCCCTGAGGCAGTCAGAAGCCCCTTCAGGCCCCACCACTTGCTTCTTTCGTCTTCTGGCATCTCCCAGGTCACTGGCTGTGCCTGTCCCCTGTCCCCTGTGCCGGGCGTGAGGGGTGCTTTGCTCTCCACAGCCGCAGGCCCTGTCCACACTTGGCACGAAGCAGGTGCCGGCTCGACAGGCGCCCAGCCTCCAGAGAGCGATACCAGGGGCCAGACCGGAAACCCGCCCCCGGAGGGAAGGGGTCACTCGGCCTGGCGGTCACTCCTAAGAGACCCCTTCCAAGCCCCCACCCCACACCGAGGCCACTGGTTGCAGCAGACTCAAGGCAGAAGCAAGTGGGTGGCCAGCAACATGGTAATGGCAGGATGGAGGGAGCCACGCTGTCCCAGGCTGGCACCTATGTGCGATCCCGACAAGGCCCCGGGCCTCACAATCCTCTTCTGTGAAATGGGTCCGTCACATGGTGAATAATCAGCAAGGCCCCAGAGAGGGTGATGGGGCTCACCACCCACGGACAGGCCCGGCCTGGGGGGGACGCTCCCTAACCGTGGCCGCTGTGGGTGCCGCCGACGGCCGGGGGCTCCAGGGGCCTGGGCGCTGAGCTGAGGGCAGAAGGGCAACCCTGCCTTGTGGCTTCACAGCGATGCCAAGGCCTGGGCGGGGCGGGTCCCTAGGAGCCCAGCGCTGGCGTGTCAGAGCCGTGCTTCCCACTGCTCAGGCGTGTGGTGAGCAGAGGCGACAGCAGGTGCTCCGGGCCCAGGGAGGAGCAGCAGAGGCAGCCCATGGCGGACGCGGCCTGGGACCCTGTGCTGAGCAGGCCCTGGGCTAGGAGACTTGGACCTTTGTCCCGACAGCCTGCAGACCAGCCCCAGGGGCGTTCGCAGGCTGAGGAGGCTTGGAAAGGAAGGCCAATTTTCCAGGGTCACGTGGGGACACCGGGTCAGCCCAACCCTAGAGTCCAGACGTGCGGCCAGGCCTAGGAGGGCCTTGAATGCCAGGCTCAGGCGTCTGGACAGCAGCACGCCCCGGAGGGAGCGCCCTGTCATGGCTGGACCCGGCTGGCGGAGGGGCCGGCCGAGGCAGGGGAGGCGTGAGAGGCTTGCGCACCTGCGAAGCCTGAGCCCCAGCAGGCCCCGGGGCCAAGGGAGGTACACAGCTGGTGCCTAATAAGACACGCTGACCCACTTGCTTTCAACTATTACACTCATTGCAAATCGAAGACGGTCCCTGAAGCAGTTCTTCCTCCAAGGGCCCTCTGCCAGGTCTGTGCAAACCCAGTGGGGCCAAATCCATCAATCTGATCAATATTGCAATGGATTTGGCCCTCGGGTCAGCGCACGGAGAGCCAGGCCCCGGGCCAGTGGATCCAGGCCACGTCCTGACACGACAAAGCGGTTCTGGAATTCTTCAGGGAGGGGCAGGCTGAGACGCAAGCCTCATTTGTCCCTGCCTGTCTTTAAAAATGAAATTTCAAGTAAACATGGGGGAGGGCGGGGATCTTCAGCTCAGCTCGAAGGAGAGACCAGCCCTCTCGGCCTGGAGGCTGGGAGGCCTGGCCCGTCTCCCTGTGTCGCTGCAGCCGCTCGAGAAGTGGAAGGGGCTCTTCTCCCTGCTTCCGGGCCCTTCCCTCCCCCACAGGCTCTGAGCAAACACACACCAGATGCAACGCCAGCTTACAGGAGCTCACAGCCAAGTGCAGGCCGAGCTGGCACGAACCTTACAACTGTCTAGTCCAATACCCCCACCTTACAGATGGGAAAACCGAGGCACAGGGAGGCGGGGGATCTCCCGCTGCCAGCCCCCATTGAGAGGGACGGGGTCCCATGGCCTGCCCCCAATGTGCATACAGAGGCCAGCAAAGGGGCTTCTAACCTCGCCTGGGGGTCAGCGAGGCCTCCCGGAGACCCTCGGGCAACACCCTCTTAAGGAAGAGGAGAGCCCTGGGGTGGAGGAAGCAAAGGGTCACCAGCCTGGAGAGCGGCCCACACCAGGGCCCAGGGTCCAAGGCTGTGGCAGACGGCTGACGCTGAAGGGCCACGTGGACGAGCTGGGTGGAGGTGAACCCGCCGAAGAGGCGGAGCCCGGCCGGAACCCGGGAAGAGCTGCCTGCGAAGGGGCGGCCAGACGCAGCCTCCCCGTGGCCTCAGGGGGCACAGGGCCCCAGGCACCTGTGCCCGTGTGGGCGTGTGCCGATGTGGGGGTGAGCACGCGTGCATGCATGTGTCGATACATGCTCGTGCACACGTGTGCAGGAGCATGTGCGTGGAAACACGCCTGCACACAAGTGAGGTGTGTGTGCACGAACCCAGTCGCCCGTATGCATGCAATGCAAATCCATAACTCTGTGCGGGTATGTGGGTGTGTGTGTGCGAACGCCTGCACGGTGCGTGTGGCCCAGTGTGCACGTGTGTGCTCGTGCACGCCTGCTTGTGGAAGCAGTACGTGTGCCCCTGCCCCCCAGAATACGTGCGCACAAATGTGTGTGCGTCCACACCTGTGTGCAGGGAAGGGGTCCAAAGAGACGAGCCCCCCGCCAGGGCCGAGGCCACGTGTGGAACAGGGCCGGGCGTGCACCCATGGGCGTGCTTCCGGACTCCTTCTCCCGGCCGCCAGGGCCCGGGAGGCACAGGCACACGGCCGCATGGCCCTGGCTGGACCAGCCTTTCCCTTCTGGGCCCCGCCCATCCTGGTTGGGATGAGGCCATGAGCCTCGGTGGCTCCAAGACACTGCACTTCTATGTGATTTTCCTTCTACGACTCCTAGGCCTGCCCCCGGCGCCCCCACGCCCCCGCTCCCAGCGCGGCCCAATCCTTACGACACCCTCCCTGTCACCTCCCAGGGTCCTGCCAAGCCCAGGCCCGGCCATGAGCGACTCGCAGGACACTCTTTCCAGGAGCGTGAGGTTGTGCTTGCTGTGGGACAACGGCGTGTCGAGCCGTGTGCAGCGACGGGGCAGGGCCTCTCCGCTCCTCCCTGCACAGCTGCAGTCCCCGGGGCTCCGAGCGCACGGCAGGCCCGCGCTGCGCAGCCCGGAGCCCAGCCAGGGCTTCTCTCCAGGACGACTCCTTGGGGACCCGGCTCCCCTCCCCCCTGCTCTGGGCCCAGACCCACGGGAGAGGCGCTGGCTCCCAGTGGTCCCGAGGCCAAAAGGCCAGCCAAGCGTCCCCAGAGGCCTGAGTCACCCGGCCGGCCGGGCACTCCGGATGTCCCCAGCCTGACCTGGCGAGTCACTTCCTGGGCTGTGGGAAGTCCTGTTTGTTTTGGGCCCCAGGTGCTCTGTGTCCTTTTTCCTCCAAATCCTTTGTGCTAGGCTGCCCTTGAACATGGACGAAGGAGGTGTCCAGGGCGGCCAGGACCCCGGATGTCCTGACACACCCAGGCATCCCCCAAAGTGCTCCTCACAAGATGAGACCCCCTCAGGGTCTGGAGGAGGCCCGCGTGGACGACCAGCTGCTGGGGTGGGGATGGCTCTCCAAAACCTGCATCGACCCCCTGCCACTTCTCTTCCTTGGATCCTCCTCTGCCCCCTCCTCGCCTCCAGGACAAAGCCCATCCCCCTGCCCCAGGGGCTTCTCACTTCCCAATAACTTTCCTTCCGTCTCCAAAGGCAGCTCAGATGTCACCTCCTTCAGGAAGCCTTCCCAGAGGACTCCGCTCCTGGACTTGGGGAAGAGCTTGAGGGCAGTGGCAGCTTGCACCACAGCCCTCTCAGGGTGTGGCCCCGCCCACCCCAGGCAGCGGAGGGCACAGCACAGACGAGGGTGGTTCCGCCAATGATGGAGGACGGCACGGGTCTTCTCTGCCAGCACACTCCAGGCCTCCAGGACCAGGAGGCCCTTTCACGGGGAGGGTGGCTTTCTGCATCCGGGGCACGTGCCCCCCGCATGCAGCCAAGGCTTTGCTCCCCAAGTGCATAAACGCCCAGGATCGGGAAGGGGGCTCAGACCTGCCTGGGCAGTCCCACAATCCAGGATCTCAGATTTCCAGCCTGGCCTGACCCCCTCCCCCTCCTCCATGTAAGGTGGCCAGCAAGGATGCTGGGGCTCCCCGTGGGCTTCTCTGCTAAGGTGCCAGTGCCCTCCTACATCAGGCCCTGGGAGCCTTTCCAGAGCTCAGAGGAACGAGAAAAAGCCACGCACATTTCCAGGCATCACGAAGGGGGACGCTCCCATCCCTCCCAGCGACGCCTTCCTGGAACCCAGAGCATCACACTCCAGCCCCCAGCCTCAGGAATGACCCCTACCATCCCATCTGAGGATGCAGGGAGCTGGGTGGGGGCTCTTTTCCAGACTGCTGGGAGGGATGGCCCCCCCCTCCTCCAAGCCAGCAATGCCAGGCCTGGGAACTCCAGCCTCCTCCCCAGGGTCCAGCTCCCGCAGACCTCAAGCTGCCTGGAGGTGGGCACCAGCACCAGAAGACGGGACGGCAGCGCACGTTCTGGAACGAAGGCAGGGGGACATAAGGCAGGGGTAAGCCGGGGGGGGGGAGCGGGGAGAGATACCCCAACAGCTTGCCCCGAAGCCCGCAGCAATGAGGCACCCACGCAAAACCGCCCATCATCCGGGAAATTCATTCTGGGTGTTTGTCAGAGGCGGTGATTTTGAACATCACCCCCCACCCTTTAAAAGCAGGGCCACGGAGCACGAGAATCAAACTTCAGTAATTGCCAACATGGACGCAGAGCTGGGAGCCTGCCCAGGGCTTCCACGGGCACCGCCGTCATGATTCATGCTTCAGCAGCGCTTGGAAGTGGGCAGAGAAGGGAACTGAGGCCCGGGGGGCAGGGAGGTGGTTCTGCCCTGGTACACCGACCGCAGATGGGCGGCGACAGGCGCTCGGTGAGACCCCTGCGCACCCAGGCTGCGTCGCGTCCTCCTCCTGGTTGCAAGTCGCCGGCTCTCCAATCAGGCCGCGGACCCCGAGCCGCCCGGGGCTGCGCGCGAGTGTGCGCGCCCGCGTGTGCGTGTGCGTGTGCCCGGGGGAGGCTAGGGAGCTCTTGTCTTAGAAAGAGCAGGTTTCTGGAACTCACCGCCCAGGCCAGCCGGCACTCAGCCCCGTCCGGCAGGCCGCGTTCGGCCCTGGAGGGGGCGCCCTCGCCGTGCGCGCGCGCCTCGCGCCACCGCCCCGGACTCCTCCCCGGCGCCGCGCCGGCAGGTTCGCCGAGGCGGCCGCGGGCTCCGGCTCCCGGGCCCGCTCCCCCCGGGGCCGGCGGCGCTGGCCTGCCCGCCGAGCCGCCCCCGCCCGCCCGCGCCCCGCCCCGCCCCGCGCACCCGCCCCGCTGCGCAACTCTACCCAAGTTGGAAGCCGAGCCCGGGCGGCTGCACTCGCGCCGGGCGCACGGCGGCGGCGAAGGAGGAGGAGGCGGCGGCGGCGCAGCCGGGGCCAGAGAGCCAGGCAAGGCGGAGCCCGCACGGCCGAACGCGGACCGCGGGGGGCGCCCGCGCCCGGAGCAGCAGGAGGAGGACGCGCGGCGGCGCCGGCGCCCTGCCCGGGAAAGTAAAGTTGGAGCCCGAGGCTGCGCGCCGGCGCTGGGGCCCGGAGGAGCGGCTGCCCGCGCCCCGGTGCGCCCAGCCCTAGCCGGCCGGATGGGAGGCGGAGCGCCCGGGCCGCCGCCGCCGCCTGCAGCTTGCGCCCCGGCCGGGCGCCGGGGCCGCGGGGCCGCTCGGGCACGCCCGCTCGGGCGCCGCAGCACCGTGGGCTCGCGGCCCGGGCGCTCCCCGTGAGCGGGGCCGAGGGCGGGGCCGGCGCGAGGACCCTGGGACCTGCCCCCCTCCCCCCCGCCGCCGCGTCGCCGCTCGCTCCGGGAGCCTCCTGCTCTGCACTTACGCGCGCGGCAGCTGCGGGGAGCCCGGCAGCCACGCTCTTCGGCGCGCCGCTCGCTCGCCAAGCCACCACGGCCGGGGGCCGGCTGCGGGGCGCCGCGGTCCCCGGCGGGCGCGCCCCAGCAGCTGGCGGCGATGCGGGCGCCGACCCGGGCTGGGGGGCGCCCGAGCTGCCTCGGCTGCGCCCCGGCTCCGGGCGGGACCGCGTAGCTCGCGGGAGGACCATGGCGTCCCCGGCGCTGGCGGCGGCGCTGGCGGCGGCGGCGGCGGCGACGGCGGCGACGGCGGCGGGCCCCAACGCGAGCGGCGCCGGCGAGGGTGGCAGCGGCGGGGCCGCCAACGCCTCGGGCGCCGCGCCGGAGGCCGCCTGGGGGCCGCCCCCGGGCCAGTACTCGGCGGGCGCCGTGGCGGGGCTGGCGGCCGTGGTGGGCTTCCTCATCGTCTTCACCGTGGTGGGCAACGTGCTGGTGGTGATCGCCGTGCTGACCAGCCGGGCTCTGCGTGCGCCGCAGAACCTCTTCCTGGTGTCGCTGGCCTCGGCTGACATTCTGGTGGCCACGCTGGTCATGCCCTTCTCGCTGGCCAACGAGCTCATGGCCTACTGGTACTTCGGGCAGGTGTGGTGCGGCGTGTACCTGGCGCTCGACGTGCTCTTCTGCACCTCGTCCATCGTGCACCTGTGCGCCATCAGCCTGGACCGCTACTGGTCGGTGACGCAGGCCGTCGAGTACAACCTGAAGCGCACGCCGCGCCGCGTCAAGGCGACCATCGTGGCCGTATGGCTCATCTCGGCTGTCATCTCCTTCCCTCCGCTCGTCTCGCTCTACCGCCAGCCCGACAGTGCCGCCTACCCGCAGTGCGGCCTCAACGACGAGACCTGGTACATCCTGTCCTCCTGCATCGGCTCCTTCTTCGCGCCCTGCCTCATCATGGGCCTGGTCTACGCGCGCATCTACCGCGTGGCTAAGCTGCGCACGCGCACGCTCAGCGAGAAGCGCGCGCCCGCGGGCCCCGACGGCGCGTCTCCGACCACGGAGAACGGGCTGGGAGCGACAGCGGGAGCGGGCGAGAACGGGCACTGCGCGCCCCCGCGCCGCCCGTGCGCCGACGTGGATCCGGAGGAAAGCAGCGCGGCGGCCGAGAGGCGGCGGCGCCGGGGGGCCCTGCGGCGGGGAGGGCGGCGGCGCGCGGGCGGCGAGGGCGGCGCCGATGGGTCCGGGCCCGGGCCGGGGGCGACCGATGCGGGCACGCTGGCCGCCGCGAGGTCCCCGGGTCCCGGCGGGCGCCTGTCGCGCGCCAGCTCACGCTCCGTCGAGTTCTTTCTGTCGCGCCGGCGCCGGGCGCGCAGCAGCGTGTGCCGCCGCAAGGTGGCCCAGGCGCGCGAGAAGCGCTTCACCTTCGTGCTGGCGGTGGTCATGGGCGTCTTCGTGCTGTGCTGGTTCCCGTTCTTCTTCAGCTACAGCCTGTACGGCATCTGCCGCGAGGCCTGCCAGGTGCCCGACCCGCTCTTCAAGTTCTTTTTCTGGATCGGCTACTGCAACAGCTCGCTCAACCCGGTCATCTACACCGTCTTTAACCAGGACTTCCGGCGTTCCTTCAAGCACATCCTCTTCCGACGGAGGAGAAGGGGCTTCAGGCAGTGAGACGCCCGCCCTGCCCTGCGGAGAGACCCTGGACAGCTCCAGGAGGAGGCGTGGGAAGGCGTGGCCTCGCAGGAGAAACCTGGGGGGAGGGCAGCTTCCCCAGAGACCCCCGGATGGATTGGCCACCAGAGCGCAGGGGAGGGTGCCGGCGGGCCAGGTGTGTGGGCTGAGAGACGCAGCGTCCCTGGGGAGAAGGGCGGAGAGAGGGGCGACCCCTCTGCTTTCCCGTCTCAGCAAAGGGCTGCTTCTGGGGCTCCGGGCCTGGATCTGGCCCCGGGGGACCCTGCCGGGGTGTGGCTATGAGGTCAGGGTCTTGGCAGAAGTAAACCGAACCTCCTGAATGCGAGAGAAAGGAGCCCCCCCGCCCCCAGCACACACCACCTCTGAGCAAGGGCTGACTTCCCCAGGACCTGGTGGGGGCGGCTGTCTTGGGTAAGAAAGAGGGCACTGACAATCTTTGGTTACTGAAAGTATTTAAATGTTTGCCAAAAACGACAGCCAAAACAACCAAACTATTTTCTAAATAAACCTTTGTAATCTAAGCGTTGGGTGCAGCAGTCAGTCCTTAAGCCGCCAGCGTGGGGGTACCTTCCAGACCTCGTCTTGCCTAACCTCCCCCCAAGGGTGGAAAGAGGGCACCCCAG
>PJEM01020926.1:0-12355 GCA_004023845.1 Helogale parvula
GCAGCCCAAGAAGCAGGCAGAGGAGATGGACGAGGTAAGGCATTCAAGCAGAAACAGAAAGAGGAGAAGAAACACCAGAAGTAAAAAGCAAAGACCAGGCCACAAGAAAGGGTCCCCTGGCCACAGGTAGAATTAAGAAATCTGGCAAAAAGTAAACTGTTCCTTGTGCCTGAGGCAATGGTGATCCTTAATTCCATTCTTGTTTAAACATCTGGATTCCCTGTGTCATAGCACTGTTGCCACCTGTAGCTAGAATGAAGCGTTGTCTTAGATCCTGTTGTACATTTAAGAATAAACTTGTTTTAAAAAAATCATTAAAAAAGAAAGAAAAAATGTAGTAGTCACCAAGAATAGATGATGAGATGGTGTTCTGGAATGGCACTGGCCTAATTTAGGACATGGTTTCATGAGTGAAACAACATGTAGTATGGATGAAGGGCGGGTCAGTATCTCCATATTTGTTTTTTCTTGTTCTGGTTATCTGATATTTTAAACTGCTCCAGCCACGACATTTTTGATTGGCCATATTTTCTGTTTTGGTACAGAGCTGTGGTGGCCAATGTATCTCAGCCATTTGTGTTACAGTGAACTGAGCAGAAAGCAGTGATAAATATGGATTATCATGACAGATCTTTGGAGGTTCCTTTCACACACGCACTATAAAAAGTTTTAAGTCCTAGACCAAGCGTGTCCCATAGAACTTTTGCAGTAATGAAAATATTCTGTATCTGTGCTGCCCAACACAGAAGTGACAGGCCACCATTGTAGCTATTGAAGTGTGGCTAGCTGATTAACTGTACTTTCTATTTAATTTTAATTTGAATATCCACATGTAGCTCGATGCTATTGTATTAGACTGCATAGTCCTTAACAATAGCTAACATTCCTATAGTTCCAAAAGTGTGTCAAGATGAATTACATAGTTGTTCTTTTTGTTTAGTCTGTGGTGTTTACATCTGTCCCAGGCTGACAACTGCTCTTGGCAAGACCTCTTGGGTATGGGCTTTCATTTCACTACCACAAATACAATACTGCCATCTGCTTTATAAATACTAATGCTTAAGATACCTGATAGAATCTGATTTTGCAGCCAAAGGAATCCTTTCCACTAACTACAAAAGAAATCTTTTTTCTCTCTAGATATTGTAATTGGCATCTCGTTAGAATCACTCTATGTATAATCTTGGCAAATAAACAGTCACTGATGGTTAACAAGTAGCTCATATTGCTAGTAGTTCATGTTGTACTTGATAAGCAATATTCTGATTAATAATTTTGTTTGTTCAGAGTTGGCAGTGGATGTTGATTTGGAAAGAAAGCTGTGGCCATTAAACATTAAAGAAGACAAGTGGATTCTTTGTGACAGTGAGACTTTCTGCAATACCACGGTGGAGGAAATGCCGGTGAATGTGACCGACCTTATTTCATTCCTGGGATGAGAGAGTTTTGAATGGAGCTCTCCCTACTGTGGAAAAGGTGGTGATAACATGCACTGTGCTTCTTTCTTTGGGAATATTTGAAGCTCGTCTCAATGCTCATAACAGATCAAAAATTCAGATTTTGATGTAACACTACTCTTACTTAAGAGCCCATATGAGGATGGTCTTTGGTTTTATCTGCTTTAAAATTAGAATATTGGAATCAGATATGAAAGATGGGGTTGTAACAATTATTCTTAGAACTTTTTGTCTAGTTCTGAAAAAATGGTTATATTGAGTGTTCTCTATCATTTAATGCTATATGGTGGATTGAATGATATGTGCTCTATAAAAGCAGCCAATTATAGGGGCACCAATTATAGGCTCAGCCAGTGGAGCCTGTGACTCTTGATATTGGGTTTTTAAGTTCAATCCCCAAGTTGGATGCAGAGATTACTTAGAAATAAAATCTTTTTCTTTAAAAAAAAAAGCAGTCAATTATATTAAACTAGTGTATCTGCTTTTATTGTGTTAGTCATTAGACTGAATTAAACTCAAAAATGGTTTTTATACAGAAAGTATTTGATTTCATTTTGTATGATATTGTGTTTTCACTTTGTAAAATAGTTTATTAGTGGTAAGCATGAACTGGAGTCTTTTACTAATAAGCACCCACAACAATCATAGCCTAGGGCTAAATCCCAGAAAAATTGCCATATTGTATATTGAATACTCAATAAATTATAATAAAGAATATCTTTTTTTAAGGTTGTTTGGTCCTTATTCCTTAAAAAATTAAGCTTTTTGGGGCACCTGGGTGGCTCAGTCAGTTAAGCCTCCGACTTCGGCTCAGGTCAGATCTCTTGTTCATGAGTTTGAGCCCTGCGTCAGGCTCTGTGCTGACAGCTCAGAGCCTGGAGCCTGCTTCCGGTTCTGTGTCTCCTTCTCTCTCTGCCCCTCCCCCTCTCATGCTCTGTCTCTCTCTGTATCAAAAATAAATAAAAAAACATTTAAAAAAATTTTTTAATTATGCTTTTTGCCATAATTCCATATTTTCCAAGATAAGATAGAACAGCATACTATGATAAATATTTTATTCTAGTTACAGAATTATAAACAAAGGATACGCCCACTGTGGCTTTTCATTAAAAGTTTTAATAGTTCCAAGTTAGCTGCTGTTTGGCCGTAGCACAAAGACTAGTCACTTGGTCAACTGCAGATGTTCATCACGAACATCTCTGCTGAGCACTCTCTGCTTCTTTGACAAAAAAGAAGCATTAGAATGCAAGATTTCTCCTTCTTCGATGTGGCAAACATTTCCTGGTATATGCAAAGTAGCTATCTAACAGCAAGGTTTTCTATGTTACTAAACTAATTAATCAATAAAACTTTTTTTCCATAACAATAACGTGGAGTCATAGGCCCTACTAGGGAAGGATTGACACCGAGTATGATACTTGCTTTTTCTTACAAATTACTTACTGAGCAATCTTTATGTTGACCACAGCTCATAATTTATCAAAAGAACCACTGAGAGGCAACGAATATCCACCAGTTGTTTTGATCGGTATCACACAGAAAAGAATATGGTGGTGAATTTCTAGGTGAAAACAGTCCTAGTACTGATACTTGCCACTTTCACAAAATTGCTGCTGTGACAAATAAGGCAAATGCTAGAATCCTTGGAAGTATCAGAGCAATTAAAAGTCATCACTGCCTTCAGTAAGTAAATGTGCAAAAGGAAATCCTAAATAATGAGATGCAAGGGATGACACTTACCCTGATGTCCACTCCCTGCCAAGACTAGAAGGCAGGTGGAAAGAACTGCATAAAGATGCAATCAAAACAAACATCACTTGTATTTGGAAAAGGTATAACTACAAAACTTACCAGAAGGCCTTCATTTCCCTGTCTAATGTGGATTTTATTCAGGGTCATGGTCACCCGTTACCTCCATCTTTGGTTACTTTCTTGAACTCATTAGCACAAAGCACTGCTCATCTGACACACTTCCTCCATTCCCGGGCCTCACTCCCTCTTCCTCTGCCGTACAAGGCCCTCCCTTCCTCTCCACACCCCTGGTGGCTTCCTATATCCTTCCAACCATCAGACCAACTGCTCCCTGGATGTTTTCAGTCCGATGACTCACACGTCCACATGTTCAAAACCCGACTTTCCATCTTGCTCCAGGGCTACTCTTCCCGTTACCTTGAACTTCCTTCTTTTATCTAGACTTTGGCAACAGTCGCCAAACTTGTTTCCCTGCCCTTGGTCTTGCTTTATCCAATCCATTTACCACTCAACCACTTTCCTCATATAGATCTTGTACATATTCTCTTAAATTTATAACTAAATATTTCATTTTGGGGATATTAATGTAAATAAAATTAATGTAAATGCTAGTGTGTTTTCAATTTCAAATTCCACTTATTCACTACTGGAATATATGAAAGAAATTGATGAAAGAATTGGTGATTCTTTTAGATTTTCTACATATATGATTAAGTCATTTGTGAACAAATGGTTTATATCTTCCTTCCCAAGCTGTATACATTTTATTTATTTTTCTTGTCTTATTGGATTAGCTAGAAAGTTCATTATGATATTGAATATAAGTGGTGAGATTATCTTAAATGTTCTATAATCCTATGAATAGGCCTTAGTGTTTTAGTGACACTGTACCCCTCAGCTGTGAACTTCACATGCTTCTCAGTTCTTCGCTCCACCCACAGCTCCTACCCTTTGATGTGAAAGTACAGCTAGAGTGACCTGGAGTTGGGTACTTTCCTTCCCCCAGGTCAGTTAGTCTCTGATTGGATATATTTTCCTGATGGAAACCTTGTTAAAAAGAACAGAATGCTCTGGCTTATTTCAAAAGGTGACTTTTCTCTTCTTCTGCTGGAAGCATGAGCTTTTCCCTCAGTGTTCACTGTGAGAGCCTAGTCAAGATCCTGGAAGTAGGGGCACCTGGGTGGCTCAATCAGTTAAATGGCCGACTTTGTCTCGGGTCATGATCTCATCGGTTTGTGAGTTCAAGCACTGCTTCAGACTCTTTGCTGCTGGCTTGGAGCCTGGAGCCTGCTTCAGATTCTGTGTCTCCCTCTCTCTCTCTGCCCCTCCCCAACTCACACTGTCTCTCTCAAAAATAAATAAACATTAAAAAATTAAAAAAAGAAAAAGAAAGAAAAAGATTCTAGAAGTGAAAGTGTGGGGCCACCGATGATTGGGCCCTTCTTCAGTTTAAAAGTAAAAATTTCTAATTAAGACTCTTTTTAAGAGCATTTGTAGATTCAAAGTAAATTTGAAGGGAAGGTGGAGATTTCCCATATGCCCTTTACCTCCCCTGTTATCACCATCCCCCACTAGAGTATTACAATTATGAAACTATATACCTTGAAGTTTTTAACTCAGAGTTTTCCACACTGAGTTCCCACCAATTCATCAATTACAGTTGAAGTTTCCCTACCCTGGCACTGGTTCCCGTGGCGATCTGTGCTTGTGGGCTTCTGGTCAGGCAAGTTGTGATTCTGTGTATTCACATGTGTGTCTCTCCAATTTGGGAGCAGCCATTTGTCCTGTGACCTCACTTCTCCCATGGATAAGAAGAGCTGATTTTTCAATTTGATCAGCCTTTTACTTCTTGTTAGGATGGAGTAGCAACTTCCAGTTTCTTACATGATGGGCCAGAAACCAGAAGAGAAGGTTTTCAGACTTGTAGGAATTAGGCCCCACCTCTTCCATAATACTCACTTTGTATCTAGAGACTTGTTTTGGTAGACCAGCTGTTTGTCAACCAGGTTTTTTGTTTCTATTAATATATGATCAGCAACAGTGATAGCTATCTTGTGGGTACGTGTCTGAAGAAACTATCTCCTATTTCTATAAGGCAAAAATTTCATTAGTAGCACATTTTGAGAAAACTGAAAAATGATCAAAACTTATGTTAAATATTACAATAAGCCAATCACACCCCTTTTAATAGTGTTTATGTACATGGTGTGCAGGATATTTGGGACATAGCATCTTTTCATTTTTATTTACTGGGAAGTTTATAGACAGAAAGGAATTTGCCAAAATTATATGTGAACTCTCTGCCAAATACGTTCATAAGTGAGCAAAATCTAGTTCGTATTTGGACAAGATATCAACGTTCTTTCTCTTTATGCAGCATTGTTAAAATATTCATATAAGTCAAGAAGACCATTTGAAACTCCATTTTTCAAATCCGAATAACTAAGAAGTAGGCAGAACATTATTGCCGTTGTTGCTGTGATTTGACACACTCTTTGATTTAGTGTAAAAAGCATCTATAGTAAGACCTGACAGACTTGGTCCCACATTGTAAGGGGCCAAGACATCTGTTATTAAATTTCCCCTTTTGCTCACCTCCAAAACATTTTAGTCGGCACCTCTGAATCAGGAAATGTAATTTTATGTAGTTTCATCAAGCAATCAAAGGCATGATAATGCAGGTGTTCATGTGTTCTATCCAAGAGAATATAGCAGCCACTATTTTCAAAATCTAGTTTTTGGCAGATGGTAGAATTTTGGATTGATTTAGAGGGACATGGCTATCTAATCCCAGAGTTGTGAGCTTTAGCCTCCATATATGACTTCACATCCCCTTCCTCACCATACTTCTTAGTTCAGCAACTATAACAAAATGCCACAGACTGGGTAGCTTGTAAACAACAAACATTTATTGCTCACAGTTCTGGAGCTTGGAAGTCTCAAACGAAGGCACCAGCATTATTGAGTGAAGGTCCTATTCCTGGCTGAAGACTTTTCATATCCTCAAATAGTAAAAGTGTAAGAACATGAGTCTGAACCAAACAGACGCCATGACAGGCTTTGTTTCCCCTCTAAGCTAGAAGGTCTAAGGTCAGTCTCTCCGGAACCATTAGGCAGTTACACATTGACTAGAGAAGAGACCACTTTGCGGTATCCAATCAGGAAAGGCCAGCTACCTCTCCCCACATTCCTAAGAGTGAGACCGGCAGATGGGAACTTTAGATAGGACCCTGTTACCTAATGTTAAAGTTAACCCGATAGTCACCAAACAAGACCCTGAACTCGCTCTGTAATTGGTTGATTTCAAAGATACCCTAAATGTTGTAATTGGGTCCCGCCAAAAGTAACGAACACCCTGGACAATGTGTATGGTTAGAGTTACTGCCAATGCTGTTATACAATAATGATTGGATGTCACAATTTCTTGTAACTCCCCCTTCCTAAATCCCATAAAAACCCCACTCAGCCCTTTCTCAGGGCTCTAGGCACGGATCCACTGTGTTGGTGAAGGCTGTGAGACCGAACTTAGGCCCGGTGAGCCTAAGCCATAATAATAAATGCCCTTTGCTTTTACATGCGTGACTCGGTCTCCCTGGTGGTTTCTGGTTTTGGGGTGATATTGAAATCTTGGGCATTTCAGAAGAGGCAAAAAACCTCTCTCGAGCCTCTTCTCTAAGGACACTAACTTTATTCATGAGGACTCACCCTCATGACCTGATCACCTTCCAAAGGCCCAACATACCAGTTCCAGCCTACTGGGCATTAGGATTTTAACACATGAATGTGGAGGTTGGCCGGGGTGTGGCACAAACATTCAAGCTATAGCAGTGACCAATCCCAATTTCTTTTCTGTCCTTG
Organism: Helogale parvula; assembly: GCA_004023845.1. Classification (NCBI taxonomy): domain Eukaryota; kingdom Metazoa; phylum Chordata; class Mammalia; order Carnivora; family Herpestidae; genus Helogale; species Helogale parvula. Next base: position 7,068 of record PJEM01020926.1, read on the forward strand.
GGAAGAATGTACTCTTTTGGCTATTAAGTTTATTGCTTATTTTTAGTTTTTATTCTAATTCCACTTAGATAACATAGTGTTATACTAGTTTCAGGAGTACAATACAGGGATTCAACAATTCCACACCCCAGCCAGTTTATACTAGTTCTCAGAGCTTGCGCTTGGCCACTTCCCCTCGAGTGACAGTTCCCTCTGCCTCACTGTAATGTTAAAGTCTCTGCCCAAGCAGGGGCCCCAGCTTCACTAACATACCATAGAATGCATTAGAGATGTAGAGGTGTGTTTTCTAAGCCTGTGCAAACTTTACAGGCAATGAGAAAGCTCCCCTTTCTGAATATTCATCCTAAACCCTTAATTTAAGGAACCTGCTCACCCCTGCTCAGGGAGTCATGACTTTGGAAGTTATTCCTCTGATCTCTTTTTTTTGCTGCAAATAAAGTTTACTTGGTGTGACAACCCATGACACATTTGGTGGGCTGAGGGGTTGGGGGGGGAAGGAGCACCAAGATGGCCGACGGACCACCATTTTGGAACTTTCTGCGTGCTGCCGGCTCCCCAGAAACTCGTCATTTGTCCTAGCCTCGCCTCATCTCTTCACCTTATAAGGGGGGTTCTCCGCCCAGGGCACACCTCAGAAACTACTGCCCTATGTAAGGCCACGCCCTTTGTTCTCCCACAAGACTTCTCTGGCCCATTCGGTCGGACCCAGGAACCTCGTCCGAGAGCCCTATAATAAAGGGTGCTCTGATCTCTTTTCCCCGTCTCTCTGTTTTGTGACTTTCTCACTCTGCCGATTTAACCTTACAACCCCTTCCCTGGTGTAGTCTCTACCTGTAATTCACCAAGGATCAAACTCACATGAGTTCAGTTGCAGTCACCCTCCTCAGTTCAGAGTAGTCAGGAAGTTTTCAAACCCAAATGCCCCATCCTCGGAAGTGCCATTTACATAAACTATAACCAAACCCCACTGGTAGTACCAATCTGATGCGGGCAAGGTTAGGAAATAATCTGCACAGGTGCACATCAGGGGTTAAAGTGGTCTGGGCAGGCTGCAGGTACAGGTCTTGTCACAAGAGTCACTATTGCTGGAGGAGCAGCGACTCGCCCTTGATCAGAGATTAATTAGAAGGAAGAGTTTAAGGATAATTATAGGACAAAGTTTGGAGAGTACAAGCAGGTGGGTAGTAAAGGTTGGGTCTTAGGGTCTGGCTGGTAACAGCTTCTCTTTTATAACAAAAGAACACTTGAACTTCCCCAAATTGAACAGTCACTAGGCAGCCTTGCCCAATCAAAAGCAAAAGCACTTTCAGGGTCTAAATTCATTAATTACAACTAAACAGTGTTGCCCCAAGCCTGCCCTTGCTGATCTAAAAACACACAAGCTACCAACGCCAGCTCTTCAATCACAGCACAATCACAGCATCCGAAGCAGGCCCCAGACTGAACTCTCAGGACAGAGCCTGATGTGGGGCTCGAACTCACAAGCTGTGAGACCAAGACCTGAGCCTAAGTCCAATGCTTAACCGACTGAGCCCCCCAGGCGCCCCTGGTCTGCACAATCTTAAAGTTTGTCTAAATAAAGCATATCTTCTAGCTTCTGCTAGAAGCTGCCGAGAAACCCACAGCCTGCCTGACCTGGAGAAAGAAAATGCTGGGCCTTACAGGAAACAAAAGATCCCGATACTGCATGTGAGCTCAGTAACCATTCATACCAGAATGCTGTGCCTGCAGCTTCCTTTGTGTGCCCATAGCCCGCAGCTCAGGGACCAGGCCACAGACTGAAAACTCCAGGGCTACCCCCATGTGGGGCCAAGGTCATTGTGTAACCTCGGGACAACCCTCACTGCATTCTTATTTGATGACCTCATCTGCAAATGGGGGGGGTGGTTAATGTCCATGTATTGTTACTGAGGAGATGGTTTTAGAGTCTGCAGGGAAATAGGAAACAAGAAAGACCATGAGAGAGAGAACAGGACAAAGAACTGCATAGAGGGAAATAGGCAAGTATTTGGAATATAACTTAGATTAGTGTTTGGACTGGAGACAGATTTATATCCTCTTTTTTAAAAGAAAAAAAGTTTATTTATTTATTTATTTTGAGAGAGCAAGAGAGAGAGCAGGGGAGGGTCAGAGAGAGGGAGAAAGTCCCAAGCAGACTTCACGCTGCCAGGGCAGAGCCCAATGTGGGGCTCGAACACACAAACCCTGAAATCATGACCTGAGCAGAAATCAAGAGTTGGACAGTTAACTGCAACCAACTGAGTCACCCAGGTGCCCTATATTCTCTTTTTTATTTAAAAAAAAATTTTTTTTAATGTTCATTTATTTTTGAGAGACAGAGAGACAGACTGTGAGCAGGGGAGGGGCAGAGAGAGGAGACACAGAATCTGAAGCAGGCTCCAGGCTCTGAGCTGTCAGCACAGAGCCCGACATGGGGCTCGAACTCACAGACTGAGAGATCATGACCTGAGCCGAAGTCAGCCAGTTAACTGATGAGCCACCCAGGTGTCCCTATATTCTCTTTTTTAATAGATGGGGAATGGTCAGAAGGACGAAGAGAATAGGAGAGTAAAGGAATACTGAGAAGCAGGTGGTAGATCCTACCCCAAGTCTGGGAGCTATGTTTTATAACTTTCAAAACATACTTCTTCACAAAAGAGTTCTCTTTAATGTTTTCTAAACTACGCCGGTTTACTACAGTCACCTCTCCTGTCTTTATAGCCTCACCCCTGCCAGTAACTCATTTCTTTGTTGAGTCTAATTTTGATCCTAAAATATATGCAAAACCAACCATACCTATTGAAACTGTAATTAATTTACATTAAACTACAACAGTTTCCAGTATTTCAATTCATCCTGTAAGTATTTGAGTACTTTCTACTTAAGTACTTATACTAGGCACAAAGGAAAATAATAAAGTACTAGTGTCTTCCACTTCGAAGTATTGAAAACAACCAGTTGGATTCAAGACTAAGTCGCAGAAAACCGGCACCTCACCTTCAGGTTCTGACCACCCGTCAGCTGGAACTGGGCAATCCCAATGGCAGCCCCAATGGAGGGTCCCCGAGAGCAGAGATCAGTGGTGGTTGTGTTCCAAAAAATCTGTTATAAGATGGCTGACAGGACCGATAAGGAAATACCTGTCCCTGATCAAAGACTCCCCCTTCCGGCTTCTTCTTCCCACCCTGCTTTGCGCGCGCATTAAAGACGAATAAGAAAGTAATGGACTGTAAATTGTTCCCTCTGCGGATGCTGGGCTCAGACCTCTGGAGAATGATCTCCTCTGAGCCCATCGGTGTAAAATAAACCTCCTGCCTTCCAAGATCTCCGAGTGCCGCTTGGTTCTTCTGCCGGGTGATCCAGACCAGATTCTGTAATAGTTGGATGAGTCTCAGGATTTCAGTAGAGCCTGCGGATCAACAAGATTTAGGTGGTCACAGGTGGAAACTCTGTGGTTGTTTCAGGTGTCAGAGGTACAGTGAAACCTTAGTTAAAGCGGTGGAAACATTTTATCCAGTAGCTCCTGTCAGTGGGTGAGAGAGTTGAGCCCATTCCCATTTGTGCAGCACTGACTGGTGTTTTCAAAAAGAGACTGAGAGATTAGGGAGGGGGCGTGGGTGGGGGCCCACTAGAGGCAGGGAAATGAGAACTTTCAAGAAGTGGGCATGTGTCGGTCAGTGTAATCATGGTTAGCCCGGCTGTCCCTGCTGACCGGCAATCATGAAGTTAGGACCCTGTCCTCCCACAGACACAGGCAGAAGGATGAGGTTCAGTCCTTCCTGAGGATCACATTTCAGAGGAATGGCTTTCAGGTCATCGAGAAAGACACTCCCAGGTTTTAAGAGGTATGTATACATTTCAAAATAACAGTGGAAAATATACAACTCTAAGCTTATTTTAGTAAATGCTCCAAGAAAGAGGCAGTACAATGCATCCCTTGAGTTTTTTCAGATAGGAACTCAAAACGAGGCTGGGTCATTACAGGAATGCAACCTTGGGCTTCCAGAGGTCATGGTAGGTCCAGTCTTAGTGCAGGGGTTTGGACGGAGTCATTATATGCGAAAGTTCTCTGCACACAAGAAAAGAATTGCAGTAAAATGAATGCTTTAGACACAGACACTTATTCGAAAACAGGGCGATCGGGGCCAGCTTATGGAGAGCCTTGAAAGTGAGGCAGAGGAGTCCGTGTGTGCCGAGGGCAGGAAGAAGTCACAGGAGTTTCTGGTTTTGCCTCTAAGGATAACTCCTGATGAGGGAGCGTAAGGCGAGCTGACAGGCCACAGCCCATCCTCCCCCCAGGTGCGGTGTGTGTGCTCCTCTGGCTCCTGGCTGCCCAAGAACAAAAGAAAGGGGAAAAACCAACGGTTAACTGGTAGGGATCACAGTCCCTCAGCACCAGAGTCTCCATCTATTTACAAATATCTTAGTAACCCACAAGAAAAAGGCACCTTATCAACAGCCTATTGAAACCAGAAACCTATAGACTCCTGCCCCAGCTTCACCCCTCCAGAGTGATGTGGGAAACAGAGGCGGAGGAAATGGCAGATAGAATTAAACTTCCTTATACACTGCAGCCTACTGGCAAACACTTGAGGCTGGCTGAGTGAAACGTTTCTCCAGGAACTCCCTCTTGTCTTAATGCTGAAGCTTTGCTAGACGGAAAAGCAACCTTAGCTTGACACTAGCTAGGCCTTCAGTATCCTGTGAGTCTTCTTTAGCATGTGGAAATCTCACTGGAAACTTCCCTTGGACGTTACCTCCCCCATCTCCATGGTGTATAACCAGTCTCTCCTCACAGTTTCCGAGCGGCTCTCTCTGCCCACGGATCCTGTCCCCATGCTTTAATAAAATCACTTTTTTGCACCAAAGACGTCTTCAAGAATTCTTTATTGGCCGTTGGCTCAGGAGCCCGTGAGCCCCGCTATCACCCCAAAACACCTCATCAATTCCCGTGGCCATATGTAATAGGCTTTATGTGAAAGGGGTTAATGCAGCCGTGGTGTGGGGGGCAGATGCAGGGAGAGTGGAGATAGGACCCCGGCTCCCTCAGGGCCTCGTACTGAAAGGGGATGAGGTGAGGACGGCCTGGCCTGGGGTGGTGGAAGTGGGGAGGGAAATCGGGGATCAGGTGACGCTTTTGAGAAAAACACACCCAGCAGTACCTAAGGAGTGACCTAGGATGGGAGGAGAGGGAGTGGGGTGAATTCTAGTTTCCAGCATTACTGACAACAGAGGGGAAACTGGCTTCCTGAGTGAGGGGTGAGGAGGGGGTGTTTGTGGGCTTGGGC
>PJEM01020927.1:0-12349 GCA_004023845.1 Helogale parvula
CTAGCCCCTCTGCCTAGCCACTTGCCCGGCCCCCTGCTCGGGTCCCAGCCCAGCCCTCCTGCTTGTCTCCCTGCCTGGCCCCTGCCCACCCTTAGACATAGATTTGGTTTTTTTTCTTGTGTGTTTCTAGCCTCAGTTTTACTTTTCTTTTTCTTGGTATTTTTAGTTTTGCACCTTTTAAGAAATCTTATCAGGTAAAATATACATAACATAGTTTACTGTCTTGTGAGCCTGGTGGTGGGGGCGCCCATGTTCTCTCACTATCTGGAGGCCTGATGTCTGGGAGCAGGTGCTGGCTGGTTCCTGGTGGGAGCCGTGCAGGCTTCCGGGTCCTCGGGGCGCAAGGAGAAGGGAGAGTGGGCTCCAGGGTCTCTTCCCAGAAGGGTGTGGGTCCCCTCAGGGCCACTTCCGGACATCACACACTGGCATCTGGGCTTTAGCACACGGTTATGGGAGACAGTTGGGTCCAGGGAGCCACTCTTCAGTGAGCAGCTTGGGGACACCAAGCACATTCACTCAGCTGAGCGGCCGCCATCCCCATCCCCACCATCTGTCTCCAGAACATTTGTCCCGCACACTGAGACCCTGGCCCTGTTACATGCTGACCCCAGCACTTAACATTTTTACAGTCAAGGATTAGAAAGCACTGCAAGCATCATTTAAAACCCTCCAGGGCCCTTCACTTCCGTGGTCTTCCTTCCCCAGCCCAGAACCTCTACAACCTCAAGAAGGTCCCAGACAAACCCAGGTTGATGGACATTTTGCTGAGTAACTGACCAGCACCCCTCAGACCCGCCCAGTTATCAAACCAAGGGAGTCCTGAGCATCTGTCCGGAGCGGGGGGTGGGGTGGGTGGCTGAGGGCACTGTCGCTGAATGTGACCAGGGTCAGGGCACGCCACTCAGGTGATACTGAGTGCATGTTGCCGCCGTGCAGTGTGGCTGCTTCCAGGCTCTAACTTTTCCCGAGCAGTATCAGGTGCGAGCGGTGGGGCAAAGGGGCTGTGGGGCGTGGGCACTGCCGCTATCAAAGTTTCTGTGAATCTAAACTGTTCTAAAATAAAAGGCTTATTTTTAAAGAATAAATCTTTAGGGACTTGAGCCCCATCTCTCAAAGATCCCTGGGCAAAGACCATGGTATTAAACGTAACGTGCACATACAAGGGGCCTGATGCTGCACCCCAGCCCTGCAGAGGTTTCTGGGAGCTGAGCTCCGAGGGCTGTTAGAATCCAAATAGCCCTCCCACTGGGATCTTTTATTTTGAGGGAGAAATATCGGTATTTGAGATGCTCATAATTTGAGGTGCAGGTGCTTTTCGCCGTTTAGTTGGTGCCTGATTTTTTGGGCACCTGCTTACTAGGAGCTCCGACCAGGCAGGCCTGCTGCAGCAGACGCCTCCCTATGCCCGTTATCTGCAGGGTCCTGAGCAGCCCCCTCCAAGGCCCCCCATCATCACACCCAGTTATTCACAAGGGCCTGAGCCCCCACTTACAAGGCCCCCATCACCACGCCCAGTTATTGGCAGGGTCCTGAGCACCCCCCTTACAAGATCCCCCATCACTACCTTGGAGGATGTGGCTCCAAATGTGGCTCAAGTTGTCTTTTTATTTTCAGTCTTCAAATATTTACACAAGTATTTTATTATCTTTAAGCCACTGAGATAAATCAACAGAGGAAATGATAATTTAAGGGACTGGTGATGTTGTAGTCTCATCTAGGGGTCCCTAAGGCCTGCGGGGCTGTCCATCAAGGCCCCAGGTCCTCCACAGTTCTTAAGTCACCTCTCAGGTCACTGTGCCTTCTAGTCTGCCCTTTCTCATTTTGTTTGTTACAGCGAAGGTGACATACATGTCACACTGTGATCCTGGTAACATGCTGAAGGTCGGACAGCTCTGTGTCCAGCTGCATCACAGTTACTTGGAACCTCACAGGGGCTGGGAGGGTCTGGATCCCGAGCTCTGACCCTGGGAGAGGGGGTGCCCACAAGTCTGACTTCACTGCTTTCTCCTGCAGGTCATCCCCAAGGACTACAAGACCATGACCGCACTGGCCAAGGCCATCTCCAAGAACGTGCTGTTCGCTCACCTGGATGACAATGAGAGAAGGTAGGACCTGGGGAGGGGCAGGGCTGTGATGGACACCCTTCCAGCGGCTTTGCTGGTCGCCTGCTGTGAACCTAGGGACGCTGGCCACAGGGCACACACGTGCTGCAGGTTTTGGAAGCTTGTGCTCTCGGAGCATGGGCAGCTTCCAGAAGTAACACGCTGTGCACCTGGCTGTCCCTGAGACCAAGTTAGGATCTGTGGATCCGTGTGACTTTGTCATCCACAGACACTGTGGGTCTCCTTTGCTCTGACCACCGAGGGCCTAGTCTTCCAACACCTTTTACGTGTGAGATCTTCTTGTTGGGCTGAGCTCACTGCCCGGTGGGGAGACAGGGCTGGCAGGCAGGGCTCAGGGTCCAGGAAGGTGACTGACCTGGTGGTGATGTCAGTCATATGGTCCCGAAGGGCCTCAGGAGTAGGTGTGGGGTGGGGTCTCTCCAGGGACCGGCACCTGGTGGCTGCGAGGGGCTCGGGTACTGTGCTTATGAGTTGAGATCCTACAAATAAATAGTTGGGAAAACCGGACTCCTGGAGATCGCTGTGAATGTTTTGGGGTGATCCTTGAGGATTTATGGGCGTGTGCCCTCCAATTCCATGTTGTCACAAAATGGGATCACGTTCTGCAGGTTTGTCACAGTTATGAGGTCGTAGGTGTCCCTCTTTGTCAGGAGAGGCTTTCTCGGGCCTCTTTGTATACATTTCTGGGGAGTTGGAACTTCCTCACTCTCCGTCCATGGCTGTTTCTTCCTTCAAGTTCCATGGCGTGGATGAAAGGGTGTGTAGTGTTTTCATTCTCTGTCTTTCATTTTTGGTGAATTAGTTTCTTGATTAGATAACTCAGCATTCTGACGACAGTCCTACACGAATCGGAACGACATGCAAACCCACAAAGTAAGGAGAGAAAGTCTCCTCGCAGCCTCATTCGGGGACCTTGCAGGCCCTTCTTCCTGAGCGTCCGGGATTACCCTCTGTAGGGTGCTGCACCATGTGGGGCAAGGTCGGCGGGAGGCTTGTGGTTCTTGGATGCTACAGTGCCCGGTGCACAGGAAGAAGAGTGTTTAGGCAGGATGGGTGCCCCAGAGAAGCTGGGCCGGAGAGGTGGGGCGTGGGGTGCTCGCAGGTGATGGGGTGTTTCCAGGATTTTTGGCAACACCGCACAGGCCTGTCACCCGGCAAGGCTGCCCATGGCTCGGCGCTTCCAGAGTCTCCCAGGTGGAGCGTGGCTGGCATTGTGTCCTTGCAAGAGGGCGACACGGGGGGGGGGAGGTTGCTCAGAAGAGGAGAAACCCTGTGACCACAGAGGCCGAGACGAGCAAAGCAGCCTGAGGATGGCTGAGGGGTCCTTCCCTGGAGCCTCTGAGGGCACTCGGACTTGCTGCACCTTCATTTCCACCTCCTGCCACTGAGTCTGGGCTCCTGCCTCCAGAATTGGGAGATGGTCCCCTTGTTCTCAGCAGTCATAATGGAGGTATCCACTTGGCGGGCATGTTCTCGGTCACCAGGTGGGACCAGAAGACTCAGAGTTGTAACTTTATTAACTTGAATGTAAACACCAAAAACTAAGTCCAAATTTAAGCCTGGCTTCTGACTGGATGGTTTGTTCACATGGGTTGAAATTCAAAAGGGGCCAGGGGTCCAGAGGGAAATGTGAGCTGTCTGGAGATGGCCCCAGGACCCTGGCTTGTCTCTGTGGACAGACTCTGCACCCTCAGGCAGGAGGTCAGATGCTCCCCACAGTGGCCACGCAGACCAAGGTCCACTCTTCACCCGGTTTCAGTCCTCAGGGAAGGGATGGACCATGCCTGGGTCCATCGGGGTCCTGGCACTTTGGTGCCAGCTTGGGGGAGGAGGCGCCCCTCTGAGTAGACGAGTCACTGGGCACACAGCTAGCTGCCCAGGTGGAGCAGGACGGACCTCGGTGCCGGAGTTGGCCCAAAGTGTGTACCTGTACGCTCCGGGTGCTGGTCCCGTGGTCACCCCATTGTGACCCGAGTGTGGGGAGGGAGTTCTGGGGCGCCGTGATTTGAGCTGGCTCATGTGGAAGGTTAGTTTTGTTCTCTGGGCCTTGTTCTCCTGGTCTGGTCTGTGTTGAGCTCCTGGACTCAGTGTGCGTGGGGGAGGGGTTAGTCTTAGGGCAGTGGTGGTGACAGTAACCCAGGGGAACTTCTTCTTGTGTATTCCCAGCTGCAGGGCAGCCCAGCTTGCTGCCTGCATGTGGTTTGGGCTCTTGGCATGTCGTGGCCAGGCAGCGATCGGCCGGGCTGTGCACGTGGCATCCAGGGGCTGTGTGAGGGTGGCCAGAGGTAACCGCGTGAGTGCGCCCTGGCTGCTGCCGAAATCGACTTTATCTGATCAGGGGCACCCAGTTGTCGTCTGGCATCTGGTCCTTGACCTGATAAAATTGATTGTGAGAACACTGAACCAATGGAAGACTCCCCGAGTTTATGTATGCGGCTCCACAGAGGTCAGGGCCGGATTGCGGAGTGTGTCCCGGGCTCCCAGAGGAAGCATCCGTCAAGGGGACACGGACACCCACAAGTTTGGAGACTTCTCTGTGACGATCGTCCGGAGAGCTGCAAACCGTGTGAGGCGGGGTGACAGTCCTTGGGATGGGTGAGGCCGGGTGGAATGTTTGGTCGTAGTGGCACGGACCTGCTGAGTGCCCACTGTGCCCCGGATACCACGCTGTGCTGGCGGCATGGGGCACAGAGCGGCATGTGGTGCGTGGCCAGATTCTCCGGGCTGTCTAGGGACCACGGGTCCTCCCCTCCCAGGGATCCTGACCGTGCGCACCAGGGCCCTGGCGTGGCCACAGGGAGACTGACTGAAGAAGGGCTCCTGGGAGGTCGAGGTCCCCAGCTGGCTTCCCCCGAAGTGCTCGTTTACAGACAAACCCCAGAACAGAGTCACACGGTATCCATCCTTCTGTGTCTGGCTCCCGCCCTCACTGTGCTGTAGCTTCAGCTCCTCCTTCCTCTCTGAAGGAGGGGAGTCTCCCCATGGCCGGGGAGGGGCACGGGGGGGGGGGGACATGTTTATCTTGGCTGGTGCTTGCTGGGGCTGCTTCTGCCTTTCGGCCATTGGGCAAAATGCTCCCATGGACACAGGTGTCTGAGTCATTCAGATGCAAACCCAGTGGACCCCTCCCTGTGTAGGCAGCTTCCCTCTGGCCCCACGGTGCCCCGAGCCCTGCTGTGGAGCCAGGCACTCCTTGGGGGGTACAGTGTTTGAGCCACACCCTTCACACCCTTTGTTGGCCCCTTCCCAGCTCCCAGGTGTTGGCTGGTTGGGGGCCAGGGTGGCCCGAGGGCATGCTGATCTAAGTGGTATCCCTGGCCCTGTGTGTCCAGGAAGTGTCTGTGTGGGGGTCCTGTGCCCTTGGCCCTAACTTTCCAGACTGGCAACTCCCACCGCCTCAGACTTTTCCGGACCCAGGAGCCAGGTGGACAGAAGTACAGGAAGCAGATGGTCGGACTGAAAACTCGTCTCTGCAAGGCTGGCTTAGGAAGAGAGTTTCTGTCGTGTGTGTGTGTGTGTGTGTGTGTGTGTCTGTGGTTCAGATCTTTGTTTTGCTCTTAGGAAAACTCACTTTTCCATATTGAAGCCCTCAGGGGCTCCTTTTTCTGGCCTGGCCTCTAGAGGGACAGGCTGATGGTTCAGGAAATGGGCTTCCGGGAGCGGAGACTCCTCTCTTGACCTTTAACTTGATATCCTCACCTGCTTGGCATCCAAACACTTCGCTTTTTCCAGTTCAGGAAAAGCTGGGCTCAGCAGCGTGGGCTGCGGTTTGGGGCCCATCCTTTCCGGGTTCACAGAGCACCCTACATGTCTCGACTCAGAGGCTGCCTCCCGCATGGTTCCCCTGGACTGAGCTCACTGAGGGGGCACAGCTTTGTGCTGAAAGCTGCCCCCCCCCCCAGCTCAGATGTAGTCATGGGCTGCTTGTCCGTTTAATGGCAGTGTCTTTCCTTTGGTTTGTGTGCAGATGCTTCTGCCTGTGAAGAGGCAAGCATTTTGTTCAGTCTTTCCTTGAAAAGAAGGTGATACAACATAGCTGTGGGGGGAAGGCTGCATCCCCCAAGCTGCCTGTCTCCTAGGAGAGAGCGTCCCTTGAAGGCTGTCTCTGGGCCCTTGCTGACATTTCAGAGCCCCTCTGTGCATAAAGAGGGGGTATCTTTTGCCCAAGGCCACACACTTGTCACAGCAGAGCCAGGGCTCCAAGGCCATCCTCTGCCTCCCTCACTCCTCTCATGGCAGGTCATATGGACCTGCAGGAGGAGGGGATGTGGAGGGTGGGCGATCCAGACGTGGTCGCTGGGAGAATTCATCCAGGGGTGAACTGGCAATGCGGGGTCTGGGGAGTGAGAGGGAGAATCAGGAGGCTCCTGAACACAGTGGCAGGCCAGAGACATGTGCACACCCCAACCCCCACACACGCGTGCACACACATGCATGTACACACACAGGCATAATCACACATGCACACATACATAGATATAACGCATGCATGCACATGATCACACTCATACATGCACATACACACAAGGCACACTCACACATTCACGCTACAGAATTAAACATATGTTGAAATGTTTTTTGGAAGGAGACAGTTGAATCGTGTCTTTAAATTTTGCAGTAACATTGTTTGGGACTGTGTTTCCTCAAGTGTCAAAGAGAGTAACAAAACTCCTTCGAGGGTTGCAGTGAAGATGGATTATAGTAATGTCCATGGGTGTGTCATCATCTGGTGTATCATTATCCCCATTCTCATCATCCCTGTAATCATTACCATCATCCCCACCATCACCACCACCATCACTATCATCCCCACCACCATCATCACCATCATGACCATCCCCACCATCATCATCCCCACCATCATCATCATCATCTCCATCATCACCACCACTATCATCCCCACCACCACTATCATCATCATCCCCACCATCACCACCACCATCATGACCATCACCACCATTACACCACTACCACCACTACCACCACCTTCACCATCATCACCAGCATCACCACCACCACCATCATCATCATTTCCACCATCATCACCATCATGACCATTATCACCACCACCACTGCCACCACCATCACCACCACCACCATCATCACAATCACCACTACCACCATCACCACCACCACCACCATCATCACCAGCACCATCATCACCATCACCACCACTACCACCACCATCATCACCATCATCCCATCATCATCGTCACCATCGCTATCATCTCCATCATTACCATCATAATCAGTCATCATCATTATCTTCATCACCAACATCATGACCATCATCATCATCATCATCCCTGTCATCACCACCACCACCATCATCACCATAATTACCGCCATCACCACCATCACCACCACCATCATCATTACTGTCATCACCATCATCACCATCACCATCACCACCATTCTCTTCCTCCTGCCCCTCCCTATCATAGTAATCATTGTCATCCTCATTCTGGCAGCCCTTTGGCTGTGTGGAGGGTGGGCTACATCAGTGGGCTTATCCCTGGATACAGCCTTGCTGCTCTGACGCTGGCCCAGACACCCACATGAACCCCATGGCCAGGCCTCACTCCCTCCTAGTCCTTAGTCTGAGGCCACTCTACAAGGTTGTTCTCTGTGCCATCCTGGGCCTGAAGTAGGTAGGCTGGCTGCTCTGGGCCTCAGGATGCAGCAGAAGGACTGTGGGAGGCCAGCTCATCCCCAACTTCAGTGTACAGACGAGGGTTTCAAAGGAGGGCCAGAACAGGTGTCTTCAGGCCCCTCCACAGCCCCTCTGTGGAATTGAGTTACTCCAGGGGAGGGTCCTGGGGGCAGGGAGCAGGTGCGGACTCCTTGCTTGGTGTCAGGTACTGTGAGCAAAGTCAGATCCTTTGTCATTCCTGGGGATTCTGGGGGCACTTAACCTTTGCTCAGGGACACAAATGGCTTCAGAAGGCAGTCTGCAGGGTGCTCCGGAGCTCTGGAAAGGGCCCTGAACTGTGGCCTGGCCCCAAGGGTGCATCCTAGGCCTGTGGGAGGGAAGCGGGAGCCCCTGGGTTCAGTTGGGTCCCTTCCAGCCTGCTCTACTTAGGATTCCTGGAGGGCATCACTGTGCCCTTGGGAGGCGTGGTAGTGAGGAGGCACCATATGTGCGTAGTGCTTTGGGCCCTCGGCTGGGGCAGGCGAGGGCACCTCACCCAGGGGCAGGCTTCCTGGCTGGCTCTGCTCTCTGCAGCTCTAATTAACATGGGCCTCTGGCTGGAGTAATGCAGCAGGCCTGAGGGCTGTCTCCTGTTATCTGCCGTGGTGTCTCTGCCTCCCGCCCGCACATCTCTGTTCTCTGTTTTTCCACAGACTGGCTCAGGCTCCCAGGTGATGAGAAAAACACACTCTGCCGAAGTCACATGCAGCCTGAGGGATGGCTTCTGCCCCGGCCCCTTGTCTCCCCCTCCCTCCCGCCTGGCCTGGCTCTGGCTGCAGGGCCTGCTGCTTCTCTATCAGGCAACATAAAAAGACAAAATTAGCCTTTTGAAAAATGTAGGGCCTCATCTCAGGAGGAGTTTAATGGCTTGAACATGCGACGAATTTGGTTTCCATCTTGCATAAAGTGTCCAGCTCTGGGCAGAGGCGACCTTGAGGCTAACGAGTCTTGGGACCCAGGAACGTGCATTCCGGGGGAGGCTGCAGTCTGGGGCTCTGGAGCCTATGTCCCGGGTCCTGCTCTGAGCTGGTTGCTGGACCCCAGGCCTCATGGGCACCGTCTCGTTAGCGCAGCGCTGGCTGGCTCTGTTGCAGGGGACCCTGATGACACACAGAGCAGTGAAGCAGGCTGCCGGAACCCCCAGCTGGGACTGGGAGAAGCCAGGACAGGGCTGCCCTGGGCCCACCTGCCTCCACGTGATGGGACCACCCAGCTCAGCAACCCCCCACCCCCTCAGGAAAGAAGATTTCTTTCCCTCGTGCCCAGAATTAGTCCAGCTGATGGGAGGTCGTGTGGTTCTGGAGAACAAGGCCCAGGTTGGGGTCTGTGCAGAGCTTTGTCAGGAAGAGCGGCCCAGGCTGGTGTCCAGAGCACAGAGCATTTAGGGCCCAGCTATCTGTCCTGGGCTTGGGAGGAGGACGGTGGGCTCTGTCGTCAGCGGTGGACATCTGTCGGTCCTCCCGTGATCTTGGTGGTTTGGGGCCGCAGCGCAGCAGCCCTTCTAGCATCCGGCCACGTGCCGTCCTGGGCTGTTGCAGATGCACCTGTTCCCCAGTCTCCTCCTGACTGGCTCTCCTGCCAATACCCCCCGACGAGGCCTGTGGATGGTAGACTTGAGCTGCTTCCAGTACCCATTATATGGGTGAGGACATGGAGGCCCAGAGAAGGGGGGATCGCCTGTTGCTCAGAACCAAGTCCCTGAGGGCTGCTCTGCAAGACACCCCCTGGCAGTGAGCTGGCCCCCTGCACCTGTGCCCCCCACCCCCGAGTGGTGACGGGGTCCCAGGAAGGAGGCAGGCACTGGCTTACAGGCCCGGTGAGCACCTCGGGTCCCTGCTCTGCTCCACTCTTGAGCCGCGGTCATTAAAAATGGGTGAGTTGCCTGGCAGCTAGGGTGTGAGGGATTTAGCAGCTGGCTGGGGTCGGGGTGGGGGTTGTAGGAAGAGGCTGGGGGAAGGGTAGGTGGCCCTGGAGGACTGTGGTCACCCACATGTGTCTCCATCTCCATGGGGGCTTGGCCTACATCCTGCTCCCATTTGTCAGGTGGGAAAGTTGAGGCCCGGAGGAGGCAGGTGACTGATTGAAGGTCACATGGGTTCCCTGGGGCAGTGTCAGCTTTCCCGGGACAGAGGCCTGCACATGTCCTGGATTCCACAGGAGAAATCCAAGGGCATCTAGGTAATGCTGCGCTCTGCATCAGAGCCTTGGTCTGTCCTGACCCTCACGCTGCCCTATGAGAGTAAGTGCTGGGGTCCCCTATGTTCCAGCTGAGGGCGAAGTCGCTTGTCCCAGGTCCCACAGCTTGTGACCAAACCTGAATGCGGTGAGCCCTGGTGGAGGCACTGTGTGGTTTGGGTCCGTGCGGCCGACAGGACCCTGCACGCAGCCCTGCCCTCCTGCTCCGAGCTCATCCTGGTCGGGATCTTCCCTAGGTTGAGGCTATCCTGTGTCTCAACCCTGTGGGGTCACAGAGGAGGAGAGGACCCCAGTCTCCCCACACTTCCGGGGGTGCTCACATGCCAGAACCAGCGGCCTGAGCCAGGTCATGAAGGGTGGGCATAAGAGAGCGGGGAGGGCATCTGAGTGCTGGGGACCGTGTGGGCAAGTGGAGGGAGCAGAAGGGGCAGAGCATGGAGGTGCCGACCAGATGCTGAGTTCAGGCTGGGCCACAAGCTCGGTGGGAAGACGTTTTCTTAGATGCAGAGAGAACCCAGGGAGGCCCGTGGTGGTATCCCCTGTGGGACACAGTCTCACGTTGCCCCCACAGCCCTGCTGGGTTCCTGTCAGGTGTCTGCACCCTGGGGTCAAAGGGAACTGGCTTCGCATTCCAGAAGGTGTCCGGAGAGGTGCCTGCTGTCCAGTGGCCCAGCTCTGTGTGCAATGCCCGCTGTGGTTCCCACCTGGCACTTCTGCTGGCAAATAGCACCTCCGGTCATGGCGGCTTCCAGGCTGGACCTGTGCTTGGGAGGCGCTTGCTCGTCCTTTCACGTTCCACCATCCCCCCGAACCCATCGTCCTTGCGCCAGGGGCCCACGTGGTCCCCATGTGGGGGACCCTCCAGGGGGAAGGGATCGTGCTGCTGTTGTCTGGTTTCTGCATCTAGTTCCACAAATCGCCTGGTTTACCCTTTGCTCCTTGATTTTCCAGTTGACGCCGCATCTTTTTCTTATTGACTTGAGTTATTGGTGAGAAGATGAGATCAGGCCTTGATGACTGTGTGGAGAGCATGTCACATTTCCCACTTAGTCATTGGTATTTTCAGTTTGTTTCCGAAGGTCCTCGGTCAGGTGGAAGGTTTAAGATTTTTGTTTTTTCCCCCCATAATTGTCTATCTTGGTAAAACACACATAACAGAAATTAGCATCTCAAACACTTCTAAGTGAGCAGCTCAGGGGCACAGAGCACATGCACAGCTGCTGTGCGGCTGTCCCCACCGTTCATCTCCAGAATGTTCCATCTCCCCACACTCAGACTCTGTCCCGTTACACATGGACCCCCCACCTGCTCTCCCAGACCTGGCCCCACCATCTACTCTGTGGGTCTAATGACCCCGGGACCTTGTGTGGGAGGGTCCTAGTGCATGTCCTTCTGTGTCTGTGAATCTGACGACCCCAGGACCTCGTGTGGGTGGGTCCCGCTGTGTGTCCTCCTATGTCCGTGAGTCTGATGACCCCAGGACCTTGTGTGGGTGGGTCCCAGTGCGTGTCCTTCCATGTCCATGACTCTGACCAGGGGCCTTATGTGAGTGAGTCCTGGTGCGTGTCCTCCTGTGTCCGTGAGTCTGACCCGGGACCTCATGTGGGTGGGTCCCAGTGCATGTCCTCCCGTGTCCATGACTCTGACGACCCCGGGACCTCGTACGGGTGGGTCCCGGTGCATGCCCTCCCGTGTCTGGCTGTGTCACTCAGCAGCATGTGGTCCAGGCTATCCCCACAGTAGCAGGTGTCGGAGTCGCCCCTCCATCTTCAGGCTGAAGGACGGGTACTCCACTGGATGGACCGGCTTTGTCTGTTGCCTGTTGCCAGGGGGCTGTAGTGTTTACGAGGGCAGATTTTCCCTCCTTTCTGTATGGCTTCTGATGTTTCATTCAGAACGCCTTCCAGACTCCAAGACTATAAACAAATACACTCGTGATCTTTTCTAGGACCTTCCCAGATTGTTTCTCTTTCAGTGATTGAAGGCTTGTTTCACCAGGAATTTTATTTTGGTTTAGGGATGTAAACGCAGCTGATCTCCCCAAACAGCCCTGCATGCCGACACGGCCCGCTGAGCAGAACCTTCTCTCTGCCTACTGATCTGACTGTGTCCTTTAGGAAACCACATCCCTGTGTGTGTGGGGGGGGGTCTGTGTCAGGTGTGTTCGTTCACTGAGCACGTGGCAGGGAGGCTGGCCCAGCCCGTGTGTCCTGAAGGCCTCTCTGAAGGGGTGTGCAGGCCTGAGAATCCCAGCAGGCCTTCCTCTGGGTGACAGTGGGTGCTGGCCCAGGCTCTGCAGGGGAGGGGTGTGCCAGCCTGGGACTCAGAAGGAGAGGGG
>PJEM01020928.1:0-11714 GCA_004023845.1 Helogale parvula
GGGCTTAACATGCAATCTTGTTTCCAGTGTTAGTGGGCAATGAGCTGTTACTTACTCCCTAGGAACCTAACAAAGATTGTGATTTGAAAAAGGGATTAAATAATTGGTGATATGTTTAAGTGTTCAAACTAACAGAAGTTGATTTTATAATCATGAAATTGCTACGCCTGTAACGCTTGCTCATATGTACCACTACATACACGGCTGTAATGAGGAGCAGGACGGGAATGAGAGGAACAAAGGTAGGAATGTCATGGGAATAAGATTAGAAACCTTCAGACTGAGGACACACCTTAGGGGGCTGGGGGTCCTCAGCCTGGTGGCTGAGTTTTTGGAAAGGCCAACAGACTAAGGATCAATTTGCTTTTCTTGTGGTTCTTTTTCAGCCAAATCATTATTTAAAAAAAAATGCTATCCAACCTTTGAGTATGGAGACTTCTTTTTGAAGTAGAAAATGAGTTCCTACAGGCAGAATCCTTTAAGCATGAACATTCGTCATGGGAAGGACCACTGTAAATTGAGTGTTAGGCTTTTAAAGGACTTTGTATTTCATATATGTCAACCTCTGCCTATAACTAAACAGATAAGGGGCACCTGGGTGGCTCAGTCAGTTAAGCATCTGACTTTGGCTCAGGTTGTGATCGCACAGTTTATGGGTTCGAGCCCTGCATTGGGCTCTGTGCTGACAGCTTAGGACCAGAGTCTGCTTCAGATTCTGTGTCTCCCTCTCTCTCTCTGCCCCTCCCCCGCTCATGCTCTGCCTCTTTCTGTCTCTCCAAAATGAATACATGTCAAAAAAATTTTTTTAACTAAACAGATAATAGTTTTTGCCCATGGGAGGTGCTTGATTTATCTGTCCCACAGACCAGACGCAGCCTTTGGGGTTTCTGCCTGACGAGCACTCTTATCCGGGTTTTCCTGTCACCACAGAGTTTTGAGAGCGAGCGCCAGGCCCCACCTGCTAGGGCTGACCCTGACTACGCCCCTGCCCTTGGCCTGGAGAACGGAGGTACTGGAAGGAGGCAGGAAGGCAGTCAGAAGCTGCCAGGGGGCCGGGGCCCCTGAGGGCTCATTTGCTTGGCTGAAAATCTCTTCCTTTTGCTAACCTGTGCTCGGTGTTCGTCTGGAGTGGCATTTCAGAGTGGCATTTCAGAATTAAATCGCATCAGAGCTACAAAACTGTAAACAGATGTGCAGGAGGTCATTTAAGAATATGAACGCATTTTTCAGGATGAGCAAACATTTGCTATCTTCCAAAGTTATAAGCTATGATTTGGTTTAATGTTTTACTTTGTTGTTGGAGAGTGGTAAGTATTAAACCAATTTTCATTAGATTGGAAAAAGATATCAAGTCCTTTTTTCCAAGTTAAAAACAATGTAACACTTCAAGGGAATTTATCGGGAATTTAAGAAATGGCATAAAGAGAAAAAATTTAGATTTATGAAAACAAAGTGAATTTCTTTGGACATGAACTCTGTAAGAGAAAAGTGTTTTTGAGAGAGACAACTCCTCAAATTGACGATTTTTGCCAAATATTAACCTCACTTTCATTCTTTGATTTTCCAGGACTTTAAAATAGTATATTTTGAAGACAAACAATTTGATTATGTATTTTGAGAAACTCTCGATCTGTGAGTTCATCCAGGAGTGGTCTGGTCCCAGTGGAAAGATTCATGACAAAGACACACTGATTATTCTTTAAACTCCCCAAATGCTCACAACTCCTTGCAGCAACTATAATATTACGCTGTGCTTTATTCAAAGTATTGCCTGCTTGGAAAAAACAAAATAAAAAACCTGAAACACAATTCAGATCTTTGGTTTTAAAGGTATACTTTCAAACACTCCATTAATTTTCAATTTGAGGCCAGATAATATAACAGGACTGCTGCTGTTACTCCCTCCTTCCCATTCTTGACTTTGAGTGTTTAATTATTCTATTTGCTTCAACGTCCAACTCTATTTGCATGAGTTTGCAACAGTATCAAATGGAAGGCTTCATGAATTTGTCAATATTATTTTTGGCTTGCTTCATGGAAAGCAAACATGCGATGCTCAAAGCACAAAATTTTGAACAGAGAAATAAGCAAATTGCTCTTACATCTGCATAAGACATATTTGTTGGTAAAATATAAAAGAAAAGAGAGATGGGCGTTTAACAAGATTACTCATCTTACAAAATATTCAGCCTCGGCTGAATTTTCCTGGGCTACGCCGCATAGTGTCAGTTAATCATGTTGGAAAGCTGAAGGAACAAAGACTGTTTTGATGACAAATGAGATAGCAAAGGAGGCTCAGATAGGAGTAAAGATTCTAGAGGAAAGTATTTTGGTTCCTTTTTTTTTTCTATGTTGAGATGATACAACTGTAGCTTGGTTTCGAGTCTACGTTCTGCCATTAAGTCGGACTTGGTATGTATTTTATGATATCCCTGGAGACAATGTAGAGTAATGCAAAATTGCCCGTTAGTGACCACACAAAAAGTAGCAAACACAGGAAAATGCATCCAATCCAGCCCTACGAAGGCCAGGGTGGCCCTCAGAGAAGGTGAAGTTTTCAGGCAGCAAGGTGACCTGTGAGAGCCGCGGCCAAGTTACACGCGCTGAGCTCAATGGACATCTCATAGAGAGACAGTCTTCACTGCTTTCTGGTTCTGCTCTATCCAAGTTTTAGGCCACCCAAGAATGAAATCCAACACTGAATAAATAGGCAGCAACCTCATTTTACGGTCTGCAAGTTCCACCTTATCCTTTATCAGAGCTTCAAGCAAATCATTAGCCTGTTTTGAGTTTGGCTTATTTTTATTTCCCGTACCCAGGGGGTCGCCCTGCTCACTCCTGCCCCCAACATACTCCTAACATGTAGATCACGTGTGTTTATCTCGCTGCCGGCCCTAGGATAGGAGTAACGTGAGGGCAAAGACTTTGTCATATAAATATTTGTTGAATGTGAGAGTAGTAAGAAGTAAAGAGAGTAAAGAGGAGACATAGGTCTTAGTAATTTATTGATAACCAAGGTTGACAGAACCTGGTTATCAATAAATGAGAGACGGGCTTAGAGGATGCTCAGAAATTCCTTCCAGGTGGAGGCCTGGATGTGACCAACGTCACTTTTCAGGCTCTAGGGATCAGGCTTTTGGTGAAATAAGTTGCATGAAGCAAACTCACAGAGGGCCTGTTAAATCCTCGAAATGCCATGTATTTCATTTATGGACAATGTGTGGCTTTGTCATTTGAAAGCCGGCGTGGTACGATGGGAAGAGCAACAGATGTGAAACAGGAGACCGTGCACCCGCAGAACGCTGAGTGGCCTCCATCCTCTCATTTACGTATTGAGACAACTGGACCTGACGGCCTGTCGCACGATGGTTCACAGAAACACAACGCTGGGTCTTCTCACTGTCTGGCTTTGGTTTTAGCTAACTATTTTGAGATGTTAGCAACTCCAGAATCTTGAATGGAGGGCACAGATTTCTTTACCGAACCCTAGATCCAACACCCAGTTGTCCAGTGGACATCTTCACTTGAACTCACAACAAATGCTTCACTCGACCTGTTCGAAGCTGAATTCGTGATTGTGTGGAAAACGGTTACCACAGCAGGCCCAAGAATGCCATCCTTAGACCCGCTTACAGGGCTGTGTCTGGAACCTGGATGTGGGGAGGGCTCCTGGCATTCTCTAACTCCTCATGGTGCCTACAACAGGGTTTACACTGAGCACCCGCTTTCTTTTTTATAGGGTCTAGAGTTTGGTATGTGCCAGGCCAGGGGGTGCCTATGTGGCTGGCCCCCAGGAAAAAAACCCTGGGTGGTGAGTGTCTAGTGAGCTTGCCTGGCAGCCCACATTTCACACGTGCGGTCACAGCTCAATGTTGGGGGGCGTTAAACACGTCCAGTAGAAGAGGACTCTTAGAATCTCAGGGCTGGTGTCCTCGGGACTTGACCCCACGTGCCTTTTCCCTCTGCGAACTGTTTGTGTCCTTTGCTGTCATAAGCCACAGCCCTGAGCATGACTATATGCAGAGTCTGGGACTCTGGCATCTCATGGAACCTCGGCTGGTCCTGGGTTTTCCCAACAGTTATCTTCCTTCTAAAGCTCTTTGTTCCTCTTTGACTCCTTATCTAAGTAAAAGACAAACAGGCCTACTGGGGGGATGAGTCAGAAGTGTGAGCCTTTCTTGACTCTCTCCTCGCCTCTCCTGTTCATACAGCCCAGCTCAGTCCTGTACCTGCTTCCTCCTCTCATCTCTGCAGACCTCAGCTTAGACGCATCACCTCCTTACTAGGTCTTCACGCCTCTGATCTCTCTTCTCTCCACTCCACCCTCTGGACTGCTGCCCGGGTGATCTTTTGAAAATGTGAACACAATCATGATATTGCTTTCCTGAAAATCCCTAGGCCTGCAGGATAAAGTGCTGTCTCCGAAGCTTGCCCCCCAGGCCCTTGCCTTCCTGCCCAGAGTCATTGCTCACACTCATTCTGAATCTTGGGGCTTGAACACACGATCACTGTTACCACAGAACGTTAGCAATGCTTCTCATGCCTTGATGCTTCTTTATTTGCTGCCTTCCTGTCTCGTATCGCCAGGCTCATTTGTTCCCATCCATCACAATCGGGCTGAGGCAACCCTGCGCCCAGCCTGACCTACCAGGTCAGCCAGATCTCAGTACTACCTGCTCTCAGAGGGAAAGATTTCTCAGCTTTTCAAGTGTCTCTATATTTAACTGTCACCAAGCCTTTGAACTCCTTGAGGGCGAGGTCCAGGCCTTTTTGTTTGTTCTTTCTCGTGCCCTAGGACACAGCACTTTTCAATAAATATCAAAGGAGTGAATTGGAAGTAAGGCATTTGTGTGGTGGCATGGTGATGCATCCGTTTATCTAGAACTGCCTAATGAATCATCACTGTTTATGAATCATCTAAAGTTTATCTAAAGGAAGAAGATTAAGATTAGTCAATGGGACAATCAGCTCAGACGGGCGAACTCTCCCACCTGGGTTCTCTTGGTGACATGGATAAAATCTTATTCCTCAGCGCCCCCTACTCTAAATTCTGGATGGTCCTACACGGATGGTCCCACACGTTCTGCTGCCCACCCTCCTCTGGGGCAATGAATTTAATGCTTCACTATGTAAATACTGAGTTCTTTTGATCAGATTTTTCTGAATTGCTTCCCACAAACTCAGGGCTGTTTATCTTAGAGATGTCCGCTTACTGACCTTGGCCTGCTTTGCCCTTCACTTAAATCCTAGTATCTTTCTCCAAGTCTCTACTGTTCCCTCCCTACATTACATGAAGGATTTGAGTCTGGAACCGAGCAAGGCCAAAATCTAATGGAAGCATAGACTTCCTCATAAATAAAACTGATGAGTCCCTGGTGCATTATGTAACAGACCGAGGAAGGGCCTTCCCTCACCGTCTCGTGGCTGGTCTATATGTGCGCACGGGACAGACAGCACAGCCGTTCTATGTGCAATGTCAAGGACACCCAAGGAGCTGCTCTGGAACACGCCAGTCTCCGTGTAGTCTGGTCAGCAGGAAATACTCACCACCTCTGATCGTTTCCAGGAATGAAAACTGTTTAACAAAATGGTAAGGAGAGAGCCCTCAGTACTTAGGAAAGTACTCGACAGGTTTCACGACATTGGTGTCATTTCGTAGTTGTCAGTTCTCATGAAAGAGAAGAACGTTCTTAAATTTTTTAATTCTAATTTTTATAAAACACCAATCAAGATCCGGTTGAGAAATATAGAGGCTTAAAGCTAATAGGGACCAGACGACATCACCCTACCTAAGAGGAATAGGGATTTGGTCTATGGAAGAGGCAAAGCTTTCAGTACAAATGTCCCAGTTCAGTGTACTCACTACTGCACCTTCTGCCCAGCACGGATGAGCTGTCTTTGGTTTAAAAGTAAAAGTTCCTTGGGGGCTCTGAAGTGGCTTCAGTTGGTTAAGGATCCAGTTTGTGAGTCTGAGCCCATGTTGGGTTCTGAGCAGATAGCGTTGAATCTGCTTGGGATTCTCTCTCTGCCCCTCTCCCACTTGTGCTCTCTCGCTCTCTCAAATGAAATAAACATTAAAAAAATAAATAAATAAAAGTTCCTTTGGAAGTATTGTGTGGGAATGCAAACTGGTGCCACCATGCTGGAAAACAGTATGGAGGTGCCTCAAAAAATTAAAAAGCAGAGTTACTCTGTGACCCAGCAATTGCACTACTAGGTATTTATCCAAAGGATACAGGAGTGCTAATTTGAAGGGTCACATGCACCCCAATGTTTATAGCAGTGGCACTGACCATAGCCAAAGTATGGAAAGAGCTCAAAGGTCTGTTGACTGATGGATGGATAAAGAAGATGTGGCGCGTATATACAATGGGCAATCAAAAAGAATGATATCTTGCCATTTGTAACAACGTGGAGGGAGCTAGAGTGTACTATGCTAAGTGAAATAAGTCAGTCAGAGAAAGATATCACATGATTTCACTCATGTGGAATTTAAGATACAAAACAGATGAACTTGGGGAAGGGAAGCAAAAATAATATAAAAACAGAAAGGGAACAAACCATCAGAGACTCTTCTTAAATAAGTTAAAACAAAAAGCCCACCCCTGGTGCACACCTGTAGTTGTCCCTGAACAACTGGCCTGGCCCCACCCACCTGGCCGTGCAGGTCAGGGGTCAGGATCCTCAGGAAGGAGGGGACCAGCAATTTCAGCAGGCATGGGGTCGGGGGTGTGCCTGGGTCACGACCTTTCCTTCTTGGGAGACAAATGACACCTAACCCCTCCTCAAATGATAATTTTCATGATACAGCTCTATCTTGAAGGTTGAATGGGCTTCTAGACTAATAATTACCATCTATCCTTTTGAAAAATGTGCAAAGGTGTAACAGAATTAAGGACTGTCAGCCTGTAGGTCGTCCTTAAAAGTGAGCGAGCAAAACAGTTCTGCAGAGCTTACCAAAGGAGCTTCTTGTAAGATCACAAATGCGGGCCACACCACCAGCACAGATGCGACAGACCCCTGGGCTCAGTGCTCCCACACTTCCTGCTCTTCCGCGAACCCCAACATGGCCCTGACCCTCCCAGAGAGTCAAGCTGCACTAGAAACACATCTTTCTTACCTCTCTTTGTGAAGCTACTTCCATCTCATCCAAATAGCAATGTGGTAAATCAGCTTCAGTTCTTACTAGGTGCCAAAAATGATAACAAGAAAAGAAACTGAGACCCCCAGTCTATAAGCCATGGGTGGCAGCTGCGTGGCAAAGGAGCTGAGGAGTTTGTGCTCTGCTTTTGTTGAAGATAAGACTATTTCCGAGAGTGTTTTAACTGAGAAAGATAAGGTAGGAATACATCTTAATGTGTATGGATGCGTCTGTTTTAAGTCTAGAACTCTTTGGTCTTAAAACATGATGGAGGAGTATCATTATTTACGTTTACCTCCTAATCTGTATGTCTGTTCCAGAAGACGGAGGTTTTCAGCAAAGAACTTGAGGAAGCTTAGCTCTTAATGGAATGTAAAAATTAGACGGACAGAAGTTCCGATCATGGGAAACAGAAACTGAATGAAAGTGAAGATCCGGTTAGGCAGTGGGTGTGGTCCAGGCGTCATACGATTATTAGAGCTCAGCTGTTTATTGGTTTTAGAGCTTCTTTTTTTTAAAAAAATTTATGTTTATTTATTATTGAGACAGAGAGAAACAGAGCATGAGCAGGGGAGGGGCAGAGAGAGAGGGAGACACAGAATCTGAAGCAGGCTCCAGGCTCTGAGCTGTCAGCACAGAGCCCGATGCAGGGCTTTAGCCCACAGACTGGGAGATCGTGACCCGAGCCAAAGTCAGTCGCTTACTGACTGAGCCACCCAGGTGCCTCCTGACTTACCACGATTTTAAAGACTAAATGGAATTAATGAATATCAAGCAGTATGGTTTTGAACGCCATCTGCTCCCATAATGGGATTGGTTTTAGAGTAAATCATTTGAAGCCACTCTTTCTAATTAGATGGTTACCAGAGCCAAGGTCACTTTCAGTAACTCTAGGATGTAAAAACAAGACTATACAATCAGTAAAAAGACGGTATAATATTTGAGGAGGCAATGCCAGGGTTGAATAATGGTTCTGACAGTCACTAGCTCTTTGATTAGGACAAGTTACTTAACCTCTCTGTGCCTTGATTTCCCTGTGTGTAAAACAAAGACAGTGATATTACCCACCTGGAAAGGGCACGGTGAGTGTTAAATGAATCAAAACATACAAACTGCTCAGAACACGGCCCGGCATTCAGCAAGTGCTCAGTAAATGTTCACTCTGATTACAGTTTTAATTGTTATTATCCTGATAATTTATGTAAGCATCCCTTTCTTTCTAGCTGTTTTTCTATGCATTTTTACATTGTTGACATTATGTGCTATGAACCTCGTTTATTTTCCCCACAAAACAAATCCATTATTCTCCAACTCATTAAACACTATAAACATACTAACACTGTCTATATTTAGAGACAATCATTCTGGTCCTGAAACCATCCAGACGTTAGTAACTCTAACCCTCCCTTCAGTGAATCTTTTTAAAATTACACAATCCATTTAGGAGAAGAGAGGGGATAAGCTGGGGGCTAGGAAGCTGTCTGCTCACGTGCGCCACGGACAAGACACAGAAAAAAGAGGAAGAGTTGCAACGGAAGATCTTTGAAAATTTACTGAGCTATTGTAGCAGAGTTTTTGAGTTTGAGATACGTGGAAGGCAGTGTCTGCATGTTGATAACCCGGGGATGAGGATGGGGTGTCACGGAAAGGTACAGAGTAGGCTGGTGCACTTGAGACGAACTGGACACTGTCACCATCCCCGGCTGGAGTCTGCGATCACGAAGGAGCGCTGAGGCAGGATTTATGGGCATATGTTCTTGTGCTGCGGGACCTCCCCATCACGGTTTCCACATACTATTAACTACTTGCTGTCCAAATAAAAGAAGAATCTGTCTGAAGTTGTAATCTGTAAACCTAATATATTCTTCCTGAACCTCCTGTTCTTTTTCCAGGGAGGTGGCGGCAGGAGTCTTCTTATTTTTTTTGGTCTGTCTGAAAGACTTCCTACCCCAATGAAAGATATAAGGTTCCAATTTATGCCTCAAATGAAAACTAAAAGGGCTTCAGAGAAGCGCAATCAGTGTCCTATTGGAATCCCGTTGTTAGGTGGCTTGGTCTCTCCTGTCTCTTCCTGCCAAGATGATTCCATTTCCAAAGTGGAGCACATTCCATTCTTTATGACCAACTTATCAAAATTAAAATGACCTTCAGCTGTCAAAACAGCTTGAAGAAAAGTCAGTTATGGTTATTAGAAATAATGTAGAACTTACAGCCATCTATGCAATGATCCTTACCCATGTGAAAAGTATTTCTAAGTAAATAGTGTTTAATCAGCACGAAGGGCTACAAAGAAGGGATCGGCCCAACTCATTAGGGAAGAAAGGCCAATGCCATACCGACCGGAGCCGGACCGACCATCCTCAAGTTGACACGGAGCAGACCAGTCCTTGTAACAAGTATTTGCGGCAGACAACTAGAAACGGTCTCTTACACGAGCGAGTGCTGGTTGGGATTTTTCACTGCTCGATGAGCATCTTTCACACATCATTGTGATTTTATAGGTTTGATGACAAGTTAACTCTTTGCCATTTGGAAGTAGCCCCAACGATGCCACGAAAAAGTGAGGAAAGCTAATGGAAACTCAGGTTACTGGTCCCAATGGACTTATAATAACTGTCATAGAGCAGCAAACGAGATGAAAGTGGAGGATTCTAATGGATCCGGAATATCTGTGCAAGTCAGACAAATAACAGCCGGCGCCTCGGAGAACAGATTCCTTCCATTATTTGTAGGACAATTCTCGTTATTTGTGTCTCGTTATTTGAAGCAACGTTAAAAGCTTTTGACTCGCAGCAAATGACACCTCGTTCAGAAACCAAACTAATGAGGCTTAATGACTAAATGGATATAGACTTCGTATTTCGTCACCATCGCCCCCCCCCCCCCCACGGCCCCCGCAGTCCTGGGATGCAGAAGCAAGCTATCTGTCCCTGGACCCAGCCTGGAGCTTCATTTTGACCCTCCTGGCCGCTGTGGTTACCCAACACAAGATCCGTCTGGCACAAGGGCTCACCAGCCTGGGTGGTGGCAACCGCTAGATGTTCTGTCTCTAGGGTTTCAAGACAACAAAGAATGGCCTGGAGAGCTTGCGTCACGGGCACACGGGAGGTGGCCCTGCAAACCCCTGGGGGCCACCAGTCCCACAGGCTGGGGATGGTCTGCTCACATCAGGCCAGTGGTGAAGGGCTTCCGATGGCTCACTCCAGAGCATTCAACTCCCGGCTAGGGCCCTTTGTGGTGGGGGCCCTGCCCACTGCTCGGTCCGGAATGCTGCACCCTGGCCCCCCGCCCCCATTAACACCACTCGTTTCCAGGACATCTCAAGGTCACTGCTGGGAGGTTCTCTCTTGTGCTGCCCCTTCTCCCAGGAGATGTGAGCCCTCACGGTCCCTCTGCACCTTGGCACCCCCAGCACTTGGCTGACACATGAGTCTGCCTGCCCCCCCTCAGCATAGAGTGTCTGGGCCAGGGACTGGGCATTTCTGGTCTTTGTAACCTCTGTCCACAGTGCAAATTAGACACACGACAATGTTTTAAATTAGAATGAAATTTAGAGATTGTACATCACTCCAATATCAAGAATTCTCCAAGTGTTAGCCCTGGCCTCTCTCCTGAACTCTGGAAGCTCATTTCTTTCTTTCTTTCTTTTCTTTCATTTTTAAAAAATGTTTATTTATTTACTGAGAGAGAGACACAGCACCAGTGAGGGGCAGAGAGAGAGGGAAAGAGAGAGAATCCCAAACAGGCTCCACACTGTCAGTGCAGAGCCCGATGCGGGGCTTGAACCCACGACCCATGAGATCATGCCTGAACCGGAATCAAGAGTCAGACACTTAACTGAGTGAGCCACGCAGGCGCCTCCTCTGGAAACTAATTTCTGTCTCACAGACGACTTGGCAGCAAGTTCAGCGGGCACCTTAGACTACACGTAACGCTCCACATTCACTGCAAAACCAGCTTGCTGTCTCTGTTCTTTCCAGGTCCATCCTTCTAGGTCCCGGGAGGCACCTTACGCTCCTTCCTCACTTTCCATCCCTTGTCAGCTCCTGTGACTTCCACCAGTCTCCCAGCACACACGCTTTCCTCTCCCCTTCTGTGGTTATTCCCCATCATGGGCCCATGACACTCACTCAGGCCTTGGCACAGGCCCCTCGAAGTCTCCTGGCCTCTGTGTGTCTCTCTCTCTCTCTCTCCTTCAGAAGATCTCGGCCAGCATGGTTCTCTACCCACAAAATGTCAAATGCCTTTGTGCACCCCAGTATGTCATTCAAAGTCTTCATCTCTAACCCATTTTCCTCGGTGGACTTTGCTTTCTCTGGAGTTCTACTGCGCTTATCATTTACACCTTGCTTTTGGCAAGTACATGCACAAGCCGTTGGCTGTAGTTTGTAAAACATTTATTTATCCTAATAGTCTCCTCCCCCTCAGGGCGGCATCACGTTTTGCACTTTGTTTCGTGTGCCAGTGCTTGGCACACCTGGAGCCGTGAACACACTCTATGCACAGAAAAATATCACGACGTTTAAAATCTTAGTTATTCCTGGGCAAAGATCGCAGAAGCTTTAATATTCAG
>PJEM01020929.1:0-12342 GCA_004023845.1 Helogale parvula
TATTTAAAAAAAACATTTTAAAAAAAGTAAAAAAAAAAAAAAAGAATTGGACCCACAAATGTATGGCCTTCTAATGTTTGACAAGAAAGAGCATCCAATGGAAAAAAGAGAGTCTCTTTAGAAAATGGTGCTGGGAGAACTGACCAGCAGCATGTAGAATAATGAAACTAGACCACTTTCTTACATCATACACAAACATAAACCAAAATGTATGAAGGAATGTGAGACAGGAAACCATCAAAAACCTAGAGGAGGAAGTGGTCAACAATGTCTTTGACCTCAGCTGCAGCAATTTTTTCCTCAACACATCTCCAAAGGCAAGGGAATCAAAAGCAAAAATGAACTATTGGGACCTCATCTAGATAAAAAACTTCTGTATTGCAAAGGAAACAATCAACAACACTAAAACTGACTGAATGGGAAATGATAGTTGCACATGATATATTGAATAAAGGGTTAGTATCCAAAATCTATAAAGAACTCACCAAACTCCACATCTGAAAAATAATCCAGTGAAGAATTGGGCAGAAGACAGTAGACACTTATCTAAAGAAGACATCCAGATGACCAAGAGACACATGAAAAAATGCTCAGCGTCACTCATCATCAGGGAAATACAAATCAAAGCCACACTGAGATACCCCCTCACACTGGTCAGAATTTCCAAATGAACAAATCAGGAAACTGTAGATGCTGATGAGGATGTAGAGAAACAGGAACCCTTTTGTGTGTTGATGCGAATGCAAATTGGTGCAGCAACTTCAGAAAAACAGTGTGGAGGTTCCTCAAAAAATTAAAAATAGAACTACCCTAAGACCTACAACAGCACTACTAGAAATTTACCCAAACGATAGAGGAGGGCTCATGCACAGGGGCACTTATACCCCTTTCAACAATATCCAAATTGTGGAAAGAGCCTAAATGTCCATCAACAGATGAATGGATCTAGATGTGGTTTATATATACAATGAAATAATAGTGGGCTATGAGAAAGCATGAAATCTTGCCATTTGCAGCAACTTGGATGAAACTGGAAGGTATTATGCTGAGTGAAATAAGTCAGTCAGAGAAGGACAGATATCATACATTTTCACTCCTATGTGGATCTTGAGAAACTTAACCAAAGTCAATGGAGAAAGGGAAGGGGAAAAATAGTTAAAAACAGAGAGAAAAGGAGCAAACCCCAAGAGACTCTTAAATACAGAGAACAAACTGAGGGTGGATGGGGGTGTGGAGGAGAGGGGAAAATGGGTGATGGGTATTGAGGAGGGCAGTTGCTGGGATGAACGCTGATGTTGTATGTAAGTCAATTTGACAACAAATTTATTAATAAAAAATCCTACAAGAGAAAACAGGCAGAAATCTCTCTGACCTTGGATGTAACAACTTCTTACTAAACATGTCTTTGGAGGCAATTAAAGCAAAAATGAAATACTGGGACTTCATCAAAAAAAAAAAAAAGCTCTTGTACGGTGAAGGAAACAACAAAACTAAAATGCAACTGATGGAATGGGAGAAAATATTTGCAAATGACATATCAGATAAAGGGTTAGAATCCAGAATCTACAAAGAACTAATCAAACTCAACATCCCCCCTCCAAAGAATCCAATGAAGAAATGGACAGAAGACATAAATACATAGTTTTCCAAAGAAGACATCCAGATGGTTAACAGACACATGAAAACATGCTCAACACCACTCATTTCAGTGAAATACAAATCAAAACCACAATGGAATACCACCTCACAACTGTCAGATGGCTAAATAAAACAAGTATTAGTGAGGATGTGTAGAAGGGGAACACTTTTGCACTGTTCGTGGAAAGCAAACTGGTGCAGCCACTGTGGAAAACAGTATGGTCGTTCCTCAAAAATTACAAATAGAGTTACTCTATGAGCCAGAAATTTCACTACTAGGTACTTATCCAAAGGATACAAAAAATGCTGATTCGAAGGGGGCATATGAACCTCGATGTTTATAGAAACACTATCAACAATCGCCAAATTATGGAAAGAACCCAAATGTCAATTGAGTGATGAATGGATAAAGGAGATGTGGCATATATTCATCATTGTACACACACACACACACACACACACACACACACACACACACACACACAATGGAATGCTATTCAGTGATCTAAAGGAATGAAATGTTGTCATTTGCAACAACGTGAATGGAACCAGAGTGTATTATGCTAAGCAAGAGAAAGACTGATTTCACTTATATTTGGCATTTAAGTAACAGAACAGATGAACATAGGGAAGAGAAGAAAAAATATGATAAAAACAGAGAGGGAAGCAAATCAAAAGGATCTTAAATACATCATAAAAAACAGGGTTCCTGGAGGAAAGGTAGGTGGGGGATGGGCTATATGACTGATGGGCACTAAGAAGGGCACTTGTTGGGATGAGCACTGGGTGTCATATGTAAGTGATGAATCACTGGGTTCTACTCCTGAACCTAATGCTACACTGTATGTTAACTGAATTTAAATAAATAAAAAAATTTTTAAAGGCTCTTTGAGTTTTTCTTACAAGGATACTTATGCTGTTGTATTATGAGAGGGTCCTGTTACATCCCATACCTCCCTACACGGGTCCTGGGATTTGATGTCTGCATTTGTCATGAGACTGACATGCTTTCAATGAAAATTTGTTTACTGTTTATCCTTCTCAGGCTGGGTTTTCATTTACCCTTTACCGTTACCCTGGGAGTTAATTACTTTTTCTGTCTCTGACACAGGTATGATTCATTTTCTTTTTTATTAGTCCAGTTTTATCATTGTTCTCAGTACGAGGACTGGTATAAACCATTACTGTGTACAAGGGCTCTCTGTATTCTTTGAATTTCTTTCTCCATTTCTACATGAATGGGCCCCCAGGATAAGGTATCCTACCTATATTTAGCCATGATCATGTTTATTTGGTAAATGCTCATGGATTGACCTTAAAAAGAAAACAGAAAAAATTATCCATAGACCTCTCTTATGACCCAGCAACAGCACAGCTAGGGATTTACCCAAGGGATACAGAAATGCTGATGCATAGGAGCACATGTACCCCAATGTTCATAGCAGCACTGTCAATAATAGCCAAAACATGGAAAGAGCCTAAATGTCCATCACCTGATGAGTGGATCAAGAAATTGTGGTATATATACACAATGAGTACCACATGGCAATGAGAAAGAATGATATATGGCCATTTGTAGGAAAGTGGATGGACCTTGAGGGAGTCATGCTAAGTGAAATAAGTCAGGTGGAGAAGGACAGATACCATATGTTTGCACTCATAGGTCTAACAGAACAGGAGAAACCTAATGGTTTCTCCATTTAAGGGGAGGGGAAGAGGGAAAGAGAGTTGGGGAGAGAGAGGGATGCAAAACTTGAGAGAGTATTGAATACTGAAAATGAACTGAGGGTTGAAGGGGAAGGGGGAGGAGGGAAAAGAGGTGGTGGTGATGGAGGAGAGCACTTGTGGGGAAAAGCACTGGGTGCTGTATGGAAACCAATTTGACAATAAACTATTAAAAAAATAAAAAAAGAAAACAGAACTTTCTAAATTTGTTTTCTGTGATCTCAGGGTCTTCTGTGAAAATGAAGACTGGGTTCATAGGCTCTTTTCTCTAAAATACTGATATACACTTGAACATCACTCCAACCAAAGAGTCAGAGAAAACCAAAAACAGAAAATAATTATGACACAGGCAATTACACCTTATTGATCTCACCTTAGCCGAATAGAACTGCAGCAATCTCATTTCCAGGATGTGACCTTTCACATCCTGAAATATAAGATTTTGGGAAATTTTTTAATCACACGAATTGGTAGAGACACAGTTTAACCCATAACAATTAGTGTTCTAGTTTATTCAGATTTTTTTAGTGTTTACCTAATGTTCCCCTTCTGTT
Source organism: Helogale parvula (assembly GCA_004023845.1). Classification (NCBI taxonomy): domain Eukaryota; kingdom Metazoa; phylum Chordata; class Mammalia; order Carnivora; family Herpestidae; genus Helogale; species Helogale parvula. Next base: position 3,918 of record PJEM01020929.1, read on the forward strand.
CTAGGATTCAGTTCAGGATTCTTTGTGACATTTAGTCATGATGTCTCCTTAAGTTTCTCTTACTTTGACACTTTCTCAGACTCTCTTTCTCTTTGGTGCTTTTGTCCATACTCACTGTGTGTCAGTATGCCTGACATCCATCAGTGCCAAATATTTATACTTGTTTCTTCAAATATCTGCATAGAAATATGCCTCTTCTCCTTCCATTTAATACTTTATACCACCAGTTAACAATATAGATCATGGACAGGTGTTTTAGACTTTGAGTTTTAACCCTATACTATTACATTTATTTGGTTGCTCAAATCTTTCCAATTATGCCCAAAGGGAGCCCTTTAATTTGACTCATTAGCTCCTTGACACACCCTGTCATTGTCTGTCTGTGTGTATCTGTATGTAGCAGTTGCATATGTGTGGTGGGTATGCATTGATGTACTTGTATTTGTTTTGAAGGATTCTTCACTTTCTGACTTTACAAATTACTCTATGCTCATCCTGTGTAATTCCTGATCTAGGAATTAAGCATTTCTCTAAAGAATCCTGCATCACTTCCCTGGAGAATGGTATTATGAAGCGATATATGAGAAAATGCATCTCATTGCCATGAGGCATCATTGCTTCCAGTCGTGTTCAGCTGATAGACAAAGGACATATATATGAAGAAACTAACTCAACAATGTGCACATATTAGTGGCTACTTCCACATTATATGTGATTCCAAACTGCCATCTCCAGCTTTAATCCATGACCACACAATTTACTTAAGTCTTCTCCCCTGGTTATGCTGTGACTTTCAATTCCTGAAGTGAGCACTCTGGCCCCACCACCATCATTTACCTACGTGCTCAGCTCAGTACATAGCACAGCCAATCCAAAACAATCTACCTGTTCACCATGGGATACAACCCTATCTACTAGACTTCAGAACTTACATGCAATTTCTTATGTCTTTACATGTAGAGGCTCCACTCATTTTCAAAGTCACTCAGCTCAGCAGCTTTCTCACAATCCATGCCCTGAGGTGGGTCGCTGGAAGTCAATAGGATTGTCACACTCTTCATTCCATCATGGGTCCCAACTCTCCTAAATGACCTTTTTATATCCACGCTCTAAGGTTCTGTCTGTGGCTGTATAGTTTTCAATGAATTGTGGCAATGCCATAGTGCCACTTCAATGTCATTATACTGTCATGTAGAATAATTGCATTGCTGGGAGACATTTTCCTCTCTTCATATGATTAACTCTTTTTTTTACTTTCAGTCCCCCAGAAACCACAAATGTTCGTACTCTTTTGAGAGTTGTGCTCTGTCAAGTATGTGATACAACTCTAATTGTACTATGAATAATACCCCATTTTATAAATGTATCACCTATTTGATGGCATCTTAGTTGGTTCCAGGTTTGAATGATTAGAGATAAACCTGGAATAAACATCCATGTGCAGATTTCTTATTGTTTTCAAATTTTAGTGTTTATGAATGAAACTGTTATAGACATTCACGTACAGTTTTTTCCTGTGGACAAAAGATTTGGGCTTATTTTTATAATTCTATAATTTTAAGTTGGCATATATTTCTCAAAAAATCATAAAATAAAACAAAAGTAACCAGCACCATTTATAACCAATTGGGCAATAACATCAGATGCAAATAAGACTGACTTTTCCTTCAAGCAGAGCATGGGTATAGCTGAGGTCCCATGATATGTTCAGAGGCAATATAAAATGTTTCATTTATTTTAAAAACTAGATAAATAACATGATCCAGCCTAGAAGCAAATTACCCCACAAAACAAAACAAAACAACAACATTTGTTTCATGAAGACTCTTTGTCGAAGAATGGTCTGCTCAGACTGAATTTGACAACAGAAGGGACAGGAGGAACCTCAGTCACACAAGGTGTCGCCAGATGGACCTGGGGCCAGAGTATCAGCAAAAGAATAAGGAGAATCACAGGCCTAGCTGATCAGCCAACTGCTTGTCTGTTTCCTCTCTTCAGAATGAGAAAGTAGGTTTTTGTCTCATTTCCCCATAGGCCTGGAGCACTGTGCCTATTCTGACTGCTGTCCCATGATGAGCAGAAATAATCACCCTCGTCTTCAGCCTGGAGCCCGGTGATGGTCAGAGTGCCTGTGTTGCCAGACTTGGAGCCAGAAAATCGATTGGGGATCCCTGACGGTCGATTGCTATTACCATAGATGATAGTTTTGGGAGCCATTCCTGGGAGTTGTTGGTGCCAGCTTACCCAATAACTACCAATGTTGGAGCTGCTTCCAGTGCAGGAGATGGTGACCCTCTGGCCCAGAGAACCAGACACTGAGGGCGGCTGAGTCAGCCCAGACTGGGCCCAGGACCCTGTAAAGGGGAAAAGACACAGAGAGGGTGATGCTTGTATAGAGACAAGAGGAGGAAACAGGGCCCATTTTGTCCTCTCAGGAAAGTGTGTCCCTTTCCCTGTCCCCAAATTCAGTCACCTGTGCAGTGAGCGAGGAGGGCAAGGAGGAGAGGGGACCAGGCCATGGTGGAGATCATCCCTGATCCGGCCTTCTGTGGGCTTGCAGCTGAGCAGACCTCCCCTAAATCCTCCCTTCCCCTCTTCACTCTCTGAGAGAGGGAGGGCCCATCCATGCAAATGAGACCCTAAGCTGTAGATCCCTCACTGAGCCTGGTCAGGTGCCTCTGCCTGAAGACATCAGAGGAGGTCACAGCTGTGAGCCCTGAGTAGAAAGCACAGGCAATGCCAGGTGCCAGGTCCCAGCTCTAATCACCCCTGACTCCTCAGAAACTGGCCTTGAGCTCCCCCTAATGTCCAGAAACAGACACACTATTGTGTGACATGATGACCAGAGCTCATCAGAGACAGCTCTTGCCTCCCTGCTGCTCAATCCACTGTTTCCTGCATTAGGAAAACTGCCCCCTTATGTGCCCTCCCATCACCTGTATGCAGACTTTATGCTCTCCTCAGATTATGCAGGTTGAGTCTGTCCATGTCTCTCTTGGTTATTCAAAGGTCTGGACTGAGAAAGTGTCTACACAAACTCCTCTTAGATCAGGACCAAATCCAAAGCAGTGACTGGTCCCATGTACACATGGCCCCTTTTATGCAGGTCGCTGCATCTTACCTCTTATGTGACCGACCCTTCCTGGTTTTCCGAATTTCCTTCCTCTGAGGTTCCTGCAGCACTGAGGAGATGGGGAGAGATTCTTAGAGAATCTAAGTAGAAGTCTTAGTGCCCATGCATAGAGGGGTTACTCACTGAAAATCTTTGTAATCCATTATGATTTCCACCTGCTTAAAACAATAGTTCTTCATACACCGAGGGAGGTGATTCCCTCCTAGGATCTGTCCTTCCAGCACATAGGCACAGTCTGCAGGAGCCCTGCCATGTGAGGCTGTGTGTGGCACTGAACACAGAGCACAAAAGACAAACCTGCAGGAAGTTCTAGGAGAAAGTGAGTAACAATTGAAGATGCTCTTACAGGGATCCAATGACAGAGATTATATCTGAGTCCCTACTTAGCCAAACCTGCATATAAATGGGTGTGTCATTTTATATAAAATTCATCTCATTAAGATTGATTTAATTTCAATGCTGATGTCAGTAAGAAGATGTCAGTAAGAAGGTAAAATCATTAGTGCATTTTTCCTATTTCTGGGCTTATTGCAGAGAGAATATGGATGGAAATCATGGTTAAAAGCATGGATGGAACAACAATGCAATGGAATAGGAATGTCTTCTGTTTTCAGATGAATAGGAGTAGTAGATGAAGAGTAAAATAAAATTTTACTAAAATAGTTTATTTTTTGTTAATTTCTTCTTACCTTTTTCAGCCATGAGTTATATTATCATGGGTCTCATTTAGCAGGATGGAAAGATCAACACGGCATCCAGTGAAATCCTATAAGGGGCCTGTTCCTTTGAGTCTCAGAGCCATCTCAGTGCTGGAATTACTAAACACTGAAAGACGTTCCAGGACAAAATTATTTGGGGTCAGAGTTGTCTCTGGGGGTGGGCAAAGTTATATCCCTGCACCTTGTGTCCTGCATATTCAGGACAGAGCACGTCCTCATTCATCCACTCATGACGACAAGAATGAATTTCTGTTACGCAAGGCCATCTGACCCAGAAGTTCCTGTCAAAGGACCCACCAGTGAGTGTGGAGAGGTGGAGTTAAGGGAGACTGTCCCTGAGGTCACAAGCCCACTGGCGCTGGGTTGGACAGTAGACTTTGCTGTAAAAGTCCACCCTGCCTGGAAGTGTCATGGAGGGAATGTCAGCCGAGCCCTGACAGCAGAGGGAGATTGTGCGTCACTTTCCTATGACCTTGGCCTCATGAGAACAGCATTCAGACTGCTGCTTTCAGAATCAGTGTACCACACAGTCCCTAAGGAGCCCAGAGATGGTTGTGGACTGAGCTTCCCGTGGAGACAGAGACTTGCTCTAGGTTTCCTGATTATCGGCCTTGTCCCAGAAGACCTGGTGTTAGTGCACATCCTGGCTGCCTGGTAACAGGACCCCAGTTACACTCATTATTCCTGGGAGTTTCTGCTAATGGGGATTATGTCTCTCAGTTACTGCGATACTGAAAATGGCTGGGTGGGCACAAATTGTCTCTGACTTTTGGGAGGACAGAGAGGCCTCTAAACTGCAGTGTCCAGAATAGTGGACACACTGAGAGAGGGGAGTGTGTGTGTGTGTGTGTGTGTGTGTGCACGCATGTGTGTGTTTCTGTGTGACCAAAATTGAGGCCAAGTGGCCCTCAGTTCTTCTTCTGGCTTTCCCACATTGTGATAGATGGCTCTCCCACATTGTGATAGATGGCTCTCCATGAAACTCTATACATGAAGCTGATTCTCTGTTAAAATGTTCAGAATTCTGGATTCTGGATTAAAAGGGCAACTGTCTGAAAGAACTTTTCTCGGAGGAGCAGTTAATTAGGCAGTGAGGAATCCTTTGAGAGCAGACCTGTTAGTAATTCATGGAATCAGAAGTCCAGATCTTACTGAGTGACAGAAATCTGTCCCTGTTTTTGCCTACAGACACAAAGCTTATAGTTGTCCTGTCTTCAGGTGTCAGAGATCACAGGGCAGGGGGTGAGCACACCCCCCTTTTTCTGCCTCCACACCACAGCCATCCCACAGTCCCCTGTGTCCCCAGGGGTCTCCTGGGGGGTGAGTAGGACATAGTGATGGCTTGAGCCAAAGCCAGTGATTTAAGGGACAAGAGGAGAATGTCTCTATGGGGAATCTACTGTCCAGATAGTTCTTAAGAGAGAGATTCTGGGACATAAGAAAAATGATTACATATTTTGAAGTATGCAACCTCTGGAAGAGAATCAAACCTCCTGGGAGGCTGAGGGAGCACTGCTGTTATCTATATGTTAATAGTTCAACTATTATCACAACCAATTGTTTTCATGACACTTTAGTGTCAAGGTGACCAGGGAGGAGGGAGGGAGGGAGAGACAGCACCCCCTCCTCTCCAAGGGGAGGGGTTGTGAATGTGAAAGAAACTGCATTTTCTCTGTCCCTTTCTCTGCTGATTTCTTCACTTCCTTATACTCTTGTCCCTCACTTACATGAAATCACGGGTCATCATTAACACCACACTCCATCCCTCATCATCCACCAAGGGTCAGTCCCACTTACCTCACTAGCCCCCTCTCCACCCTCCATCGATCCACCATGATGCTTCTTCTACACCTAAATCTCCCAGCTGACTGTGGCTGCAGGTGCACACGGCCATGCTGACTGCGCCCACTATGAATTTATGAAAGTCCCTCCAGGGTGTCCCTAGTCCAGACACTCCACGATCCCTCATTTCTCACATTCCCCCATTTGTAGTTAGAAAACATCTTCCTTTCAGACTCCACTTTGGAACGCAGGAAGTAGAAAATAAGTTACATGAAGTCACCTACTAACTGTTGACGTATTTATAGTTGGTTTTCCTATTTAAGACATTTTTAAGAAAAAAAAGTTCACTTTTTTTCAACTTTGCCTTCATATTCTTAATGGATTTTGCATTTTTTAAAAAACAGATTGCACACATCTCAAGATGTTTACTTAAGAGCTTCACCTTTTTGATATCATCAGAATTACTTTCATTATCTTTAACTTATGAAAAAGTATAATTTATCGTTAAAATTATTATTAAAATAAGTAATATAAATTTATTTAATATATTTCTAATGATTTTACTGAATTATTTTATCAGTAAAATATTTTAAAGTAAGTACCCTGAACTCACTATGTAATATATTTTGTCTCTCAAATAAAAACTCTGGGGCGCTTGGGTAGATCAGTCAGTTAAGCATCTGTTCCTTAATTTCAGCTCAGATCATTTTCTCATGGTTCCTGGGTCAGGCTTGGAGCTGACAGTGTGGAGCAGGCTTGGGATTCTTTCTTTCTCCCTCACTCATTGCCCCTCCTCCTCAGAAAAACAAACAAACAAACAAAAACTCTTCACTCCTACTCATTACACTTTACTTCGTATTTTAGTTAGATTCATTTTGCATTAGTAAAAATTGAAGAGAAATATTAAGTAGTACTGGTCATAGCATTCTTCTTTGATAATATTTGCCCTTTATGTCAATGTTAGATACAATGTAAGAAATGAAATAAAACACTTTACTTTTTATCTGCATCTATTTCTCCACGAAGTATTTTTTGTTAGTATTTTGATTACATTAAAAAATGTGGAAATATATGGTGCTAAGGTAATATCCAGTAAGGAAGTTGGAAATACTCATTACAGCTCATGAAAACACAAGAAAATTAAGAAGACTGAGGGAACTACACAAAATTCAGACTTTCAGTAAAGCATGACACAGATTGTGTACTAACTTCACACAATCTAGAAGTAAAAATAAATTAATAAATAATAACAAAAGCTGATGACAGAATCCTTATGGTAATCCTTATGGTAACCATAAGTAAGTTATAATAATAAGTAATAAGTAAATACGTAAATTTAATTACTTAAATAATTAGGTAAACTTAATAAGTAAGTAAGTAATAAAGTAAGTAATAAGTAGTAGGGAAAAAAATCAGAACTAAAGAAGTCGGTGGGAAACACAAGGAGAAACCTAGCAGTGGACCGAACCACCACCAGAGGAGAAAGTTCCCTGGGTGTGAAGCACAGGACAGCGGGCCAGGAGACCTGAGCCCTGACCCCAAGACGGGCATCCAGGGCAAGCAGGAGGGAGATGGGAGATCTCAGATGCAGTGCTGTGGGAAGATGGGGTTGGAATGTTAGGGGGAACCACGTGAAAAGAGAATGAAGGAGACATTTAGCATCTTAAAGTCACAAGAGAACAGAAAAAAGGGATTGGAGAAACAGTCTACCTCCCCACAAAAAGCAAAGCAAAAATTGATGAGTTAAAACTAGAAAAGCAACCTCATTAACACATAGTATTATTTTTAACACAGAAGAAGACAACCACAGGCTAAATTATTGCACAAAAAGGAAATATGTACAAATGTACAAAAGTTGGCAAAAAAGATAATTGGTAAGGAAAATAAAAATGGAAAAAGGAAAGCCTTAACTATTTTATATGCCACTATAGCAAAATAAATCACGATCGTTTTGAAAGCCAGTACATGTAAATTGCAACCATGCAGATACGGCAGCATGGCCTTCACACAAGGGTAACGAGCTTTCCCTGCATTTACAGATGATGGTGTTGATGTTCTCACCACAGCACACACTCCTACTGCCAGTGAATGGAGCACTTAGAAGGGCACCTGATTCAGCACCTGTGAAATGTGCACAATAAGGAAATCACTGCAGACAGGAAGGGATTGGTGGTTACAAAGAGCTTAGTGCAAGGGAGACAATGGCCTGACTGCTGATCATGGAAATGTCAATTCGATCATGATGATGTCTTCCCAACTCAGTAAATATACTAAAGATCATTGAATTCTACACTATGTTTTAAGTTTATTTATTTATTTTTGAGAGAGAGAGTGAAAGAGAGAGCCCTTGTGAGCAGGGAAAGGGCAGAGAGAGAGAGGGAGAGAGAATTCCAAGCAGGCTCTGCAGATCCCGACTCTGGGCCTGATCCCATGAACCTTGAAATTATGTCCTGAGCCAAAATCAGGAGTCAGACGCTCAACTGACTGAGCCACCAGGCACCTTTGTTTTGTACACTGTAAATGAGTGAGTTCTATGGCATGCAAATTATCTTAATAAATTTGGTTTGTTCTATTTTTAGGAAAAAGGACATGAAGTGAGAGCCAGGGTGAGCCAACCCCAGGTGGTGGTTTGTGTAAAGGCTGGAGGAAACACCTGAACATGTGGAATCCCAATGCCAAGCAGCCAGGTCCAGATCCATATAGACTAATGTCAGGTTCCCTAAAGGTGCCCATCCTGCCCATCCACCACCTGTCCATCCTGCCTGTCCTCCAGGCTCCTTTCCATCTCCCA
>PJEM01020930.1:0-12342 GCA_004023845.1 Helogale parvula
TCCTCCCTCCCGGCCACTTCTCCCCTCTCCTTCGGATCCCGCAGTCCCCCACCCCATCCCATCGGGACCCCCTTCTTCAGGCCCAGTTCTCAGGCTGGGCCCGCACCCCCAACCCGCATCCCGTGGGTCGCGCGCCCAGCCTGGCTCCAGCGCGCCCGCCCCGCCCGCAAACTTCCCGCGACTCCCGGCCCGGGACGCGCCGCAGCTCCGGACTCTGCTCGGCAGCCAATGACGTCACCGCGCTCTACGCCCCTGATTGGCTACTTGCGGCTTGTGGCGGGAGACTCGGGCGGTTCGCGCGGCGGCTTCCTTTGTCCCTCCGCCTCTCAGGCTGGAGCCGGGGACACGGGCCCTGGGCTCTGGGCAGCGCTTGTCCGGCGGGTCCCAGGGCCACCGCCCGGGGAGAGAGGCGGCGACCTGGCTCTGGGGCTTGCTGTGGCGGGCAGGGAGCAGGGTCCGGGACGCCCAGCGGGCAGGGGCCGGACACAGGCGGACCCGGAGCTGTGCACCTGAGAGCAGGTGGCAGCCTCCAGCCCACCGCGGTCTGTCGCACTGCTGGGGGCCTCGGCTGGAAAAGAACAGAGCTTTGGACTTGAGATCAGGAATTTCACTTCCGGTCTGTGTTCTGCTCCTGCGACCGTGGGCAAGTCCCTGCATTCTGCTTCCGTGGCGTCACAGGGGTGAACCTGCCAGCCAGCGTGTGTCACGGGCCTAGTAGAAGGGTGAAGAATGGACGTATTTCCTAATTATTAAATCTGCTGTGATTTTAGTACATGCTGTGGTGAAGCAGGAAGAATCCTGGCTGAGGAATGAATAATCGTTGCGTTTTTTGCATTTGCTGGAGTGACCTTCCCCAAGTGACTTTTCACTCTCTAGGCTCCATTGTCCTCATCTGTAAAGTGGGAGAACCGGAGCAGAGGATCTTTAAGATCTCCTTTGGCTCCGACATTATACGACTGATTGGTGACACTCAGCACCCTCCTTACAATATCCCCCCCCCCGCCCCCACCTCCGGAAGAAGAGCTCTCACTTCCCTCCTCAGAAAGGACCCCCCAGAGAAGCTGCTTTTCAGAAGGGCCTGTCCTCTCCCTGCCCCCAACAAGCAAGTATCCCAAAGGGCAGCAGCAAGTGGGTAGGGCTCATCCTTGATGGAGATTCTCTCCCCAGGCTACTGGCAGGAGCAGGATGTGGAGCTGGGGACTCTGGCTCCCCTCGGCGAGGCCATCAGCTCCACAGTCTGGAGCAGCCCTGATATGCTGGCCAGTCAAGGTGAGAATCCAGGCCCCCCGTCACCGTGTCCCTCGGTCCCCTCCACCATCCTCACATCATCTCCCACTCATGTTGCCTCTGCCCTCTGTCCCCACTCCCCTCATTACCACACAGCTCCTTCTCCACTCCATCTGACATTTTAGATCGTAGTTCCACACCGCCGACTCCTCCCGGACTTACGCCTCTTCCCTCACTCCAGTACACAGACCTCTGCATCCCTACACCTCCTTCCAAAAATAAAATGATGCCAGGAGGAGTGTATCACTCGGAATAAAGAGGTTCTGGAAGACACAATTGTGGTAGAATTCTTCAAAAGGACCCAGGGAGAACAGGATTACTCGTCAAAACTTGGTATACGGCTGGCAGTAAATGAAAGGTTTCCCGGCCCTTTCGTTCAGATATTTCAGGGATCAATCACATCCCAGTTTACTCCGCCAGCTCCGTCTCTGCCTCACTAATCTTAAAATCATCATTTTAAGATTCAAGTTAGAAGGTTACTTGAGGAGCCTTCCAGTGAAAAGGCCACTTGCACCCAGAGTCAAACAGAGTTCCAGGGCCAACTGGAATCACTGATTCTAGAATGATCTTAGGCAATCACCCCACCTCCATTGCCTCATTGTCTACATCTGTAAAATGAGGGAATCAGATTCCATGATCCTAGAAGATCCTCCTCAATTCTGTTATGATTCCGAACACTAAAACCTGCAGCCAGACTTTGTGCTGCAGTGTGGAGACAGCCCGCCTACCCCAGGGTCCCTGTTATCAACCCAGCACATGCCACCTTCACTCCGGGGGGCGGGGCGGGGGAGCTTCTCTGCTAGGAGCATTCATTATGCATTTCTTGGAAATGGAGCTCAGGTGGCCAAAAAAGAAAGGAATACTAGACAGGGCAGGGGTGAGGTCAGTGCCGTAGGGAGTTTAAAATTACTCAGTTAGGGGACTGTGGGAAGTAAGTTTCTCAGCTTCCTATTCAGAGGAGCCTGATGCTGGTTAAGTAGGTGAGCGCTACAGAAGAAATGATGCGGAGCCTTGGGAATCTGAGTCGGAACGTGTTGTTTATTTTAGTTCTGTGGGAGTCCCTGCCATGGGGTCACAGAAAGTCCTGGAGATGAGGGAATCCACACTGGGAGCAGAATCCACGCCGAGGGGAGCAGGGAACCCGGCAGGTGGAGGAGGAAGGGAGCGTCACACAGTGAGGGGCCCAGCGAGGCCAGGGAGGAGGCACACTGGGAGTCAGATGGCTTATCCCTCCGATACCTTATTTGTCCTTTTTTTTTGGGGGGGGGGGTTGTTGTTTCATCTGACTAGAGAGGGGTGAGAAAGCATTTCCAACGCATGGAAGGGAAAATTTTAATCCTTTACTCTTTAAAATAACACAAGGGGGGGTGACTAGGATTTGTGTGTTGAGAGGCGGGCTGTCCTGATCCTGGAAGAAATGTGAGCTGACGACGAAGGGAAGCTAACTGTGGGAGGAATCCGCAAAGTCCGTGCCAAAATGTTTCGGTTCTTCTGTTTTGTTGAATCGTTTTTGTTACTGATCGCAGTTTTCTGGGCTCCCGAATGGGGGACCTGAGGCCGGAGTGGTCTCTCCTCACTTTTAGTTTCGGGGTTATTAGTGTCAAGCGCCTCTCCTGTCCTGGCTCCCACATGCAGCTGGAGGCAGGAAAGGAGAGCCCGAGTGGCAGGTACGTGTGCGTGCTTTCAAAGTGCCATCTCTCAGGAAAGAGCCATGGGCAGTGCTCTGCGTAGATTTGGGCGCCTCTATTCCTCTAAATGTCCGCGGCCCTGTCAGCTCACCCAGCACACATTCAACAAGTGACTGTCCCTCTGTGGAGTCCAAGAAAGAGGAAATAAGGTCTGTCTCCCCTCCCCCGCCTCTTCTGTTCCTTCCCCCACGACGCCTTCAGAGAACGAAGACACCTGGGCCTTGGACGGTCTGGGTGAGATGAGGTGGTACTTTGGCCCAGAAGTGGGTGGAGGGGCGGGGCTTCCCCACGAAGCTAACCCTCTTGTGCTCCTGCAGATAGCCAGCCCTGGACATCCGATGAGACCGTGGTGGCCGGTGGCACCGTGGTGCTCAAGTGCCAAGTGAAAGATCACGAGGACTCGTCCCTGCAGTGGTCTAACCCGGCCCAGCAGACTCTCTACTTTGGGGAGAAGAGAGGTAGCGTCCCAAGTTTCATGTCTCTGGGGAGGGGGGCAGGGACTGTGGGCTGGGACAGCGCCCAGCCAAGCCCAGGGCAGGGGCACCTGGAGTCCAGAGGCTGAGCACCGGAAGTTACCCTAGCCTCCTCACCTGGCTCCAGAAAAGTCTCAGTGTTACAGCTCTGACCTGAGCCATGCACCGTCCTACAGGGTCCCCGCGTGGCTACACCCCAGGGGAGCCCTAAGTTTTAGCTGGCGTCAGTGTTGCGCCAGGGACTCCACAAGGAAGCCCACGAGAGCCACGCCCACTGTTCCGAGCGCCCTGAGGCTGTGTGCCCCACGGCTCAGGAAGGTGGCTCAGGACCTGAAGGCGGCTCAGGCTCTGGAGCAGTCTTGCCTGCCCTAGACCCCGCTAGACCCCTTCTCCCAAAGACGCTAGCCTGGGATTGGAAGATGAACGCGAAGCCAGTGAAAGCCCCGCCTCCCATTCTCCCCCTCCCCTCCTCCCCCCCAGCCCTTCGCGATAATCGGATCCAGCTGGTTAGATCCACTCCCCACGAGCTCAGCATCAGCATCAGCAACGTGGCCCTGGCGGATGAAGGCGAATACACCTGCTCCATCTTCACCATGCCTGTGAGGACCGCCAAGTCCCTCGTCACCGTGCTCGGTGAGGCTCCCCGCCCCAGGGGCTCCGCAGCACGCCTCTTTGCAAACTCAGCTCCTAGGTGAGCCCCTGAGGCAGCCAGGGGCCAGGCAGGTCTCCGAGCGGTTGGGAAAAGTTCACTCTGTACTTCCTTTACGGTGGGACGAAATGCAAAGAGCACTGGGTTCTAGCCCTCTGTCTATTTACTGTTTGCTCTGGGGGAAATCCCTTACCCTCTCTGAGCCTGAATCTCCCAACCTATGACAGAAAGATGCTACCATCTATTCCACGTACCTCCCAAGACTGCAGAAGGGAAACGCGAGAAGTGCTTGCTGTGCGTGATTATAATGTCCAAGTACCCGAGCTGCTTACGCAGCAGCTCATTTTTGTCTCCTTTCCCCCCTGGAGCATCCCACCAATTCTTCAGCCATCCAGCTGTGCTGTGGGGTGTCAGGTCCCGGATGAGATCTCCCCTACTGGCCCCTACGGAGGAGGTCAGAGAGAAAGATGATTTCTCTAGTCTTCTACCCATTCTAAACCAAAGCAGGACCCAGGTGTCCTGACGCCCAGAGAGGCCATCTCTGCAGGGAGAGCTGAGGTCACCTGAGGGAGCCTCTCCTTTTTATCTTGGCCATCTGCCCCTCCCCCTGCATGGCAGGAATCCCACAGAAGCCCATAATCACTGGCTACAAGTCATCATTACGGGAAAAAGAAACAACCACTCTAAACTGTCAGTCTTCCGGAAGCAAACCTGCAGCCCAGCTCACCTGGAGGAAGGGTGACCAAGAGCTCCACGGTACGTTTCTCCTGCTCTGGGGCTCAGGGGGGAGGGGGGTGGGGAGGATGAGATGCATGCGTGTCCACATGTCCACATGTCTGTGTATGTGCACATCTGCAGGGCGCAGAAGGAGGACAAATGTTCTGTACACACTCGTGTGTGTGTGTGTGTGTGTGTGTGTGTGTGTGTTAGGGCTGTGTTCTCCCCGTGTGTACATAACCATTTCACAACTCTCTCAGTGCGTCTGAGTTGAGGCTTGCCATCTGTATGTCTGCCGTGGGGCCCACACTGTATCTGTGCGTTTGGGCTCACTCTGTGCCTGTGTGCGCACTCCAGGGGAACCCACCCGCGTCCAGGAAGATCCCAATGGTAAAACTTTCACCGTGAGCAGCTCGGTGACGTTCCAGGTTTCCCGGGACGATGACGGGGCCGACATTGTTTGCTCCGTGAACCACGAGTCTCTAAAGGGAGCTGACAGATCCACCTCTCAGCGCATCGAGGTTCTATGTATGTCATGGGCTTGTGGGTAGAACCGGAACAGGTATGAGTTGGGGGTGGGGAAAGGAAAGGGATGTGGGCACAGGTAAGTGAGGGGATGAGGGGTGACAGCACTTGGCCAAGGGCCGGCAAGCTGTTCTGTAAAGGGCCCAATGACAAACATGTTAGGTCTGGGGGCTGCGTGGTCTCCACTAATTAACTCTGCTGTTGCTGCAGGAAAATGTCTGCAAGTGGTATGTAAACAAACTACCATGGGTGTGTTCCAATAAAACTTTATTTACAAAAACACGTTGCTGGCAGGATTTGGCCCGAAGAGCAAGTTTACCAAGCCCTGAGCTAGGCCAGGCCGATGCAGCTGGATTATAAACTGTGGCAATACCCGTAACAAGTCAGGAGTCATAAGATGCAGGCTTGAACTTGACTTTTTCTTCGTAATATGAGAAGATGAACATGGCGGCCTCTTCTTAGGCCAACATACTGTGATCGCCCAGATTTTCCCCACGGTCCTCCGCATCTGCCCCGCTGTGCGAGTGTTCTTGGCATCCACAGTCACTACCCTGCACCTTTCCAAGGTGGAATCTACCTTCAATATGGACAGGGGATGTCCGCCCTCCCCTGAGGAAATTTGGAACTTTTCTGAGTGGAGGAACTAAGACAAAAGGAAGTACAAAAGCAGAAGACAGAGAATTATACAAGAATGCATTCCTTGTCCTAGCTTTTCTTTTTCTTTTTTAATGTTTATTTATTTTTGAGAGAGAAAGAGAAACAGAGCCTGAGCAGGGGAGGGGCAGACAGAGACAGAGGCACAGAATCTGAAGCAGGCTCCAGGCTCTGAGCTGTCAGCACAGAGCCCGATGTGGGACTTGAACCCACAAACTGTGAGATCATGACCTGAGCCAAAGTCAGAGATCTAACTGACTGAGCCATCCAGGTGGCCCTTAACCTAGCTTATCTAGAGGCTGGCCATTTTCCTAAAGTAATTCCAGTCCTGAGTCTGGAACCAACACTGGGACTCCTCAAGCCCATTGCTGAGATCCGTTGCTGAACGTGAGGCAGGTTTGGGGTGACATCACTTTCCACTGGGAAGACTGGGAGCTGTGGTGCCCCAGTGACAAGCTGTGTACCTTTCACCAAAGCTCGCCACCTCTCAGTGGCTTCCGCTTACTTCCTGGAATTAGCGTGAGCATCAAGGAGAAAATGGAGGAAAGAACTTTGTAAACGTGTATATTGCTGTCAGGTGCTTCTCTGCTCAGTAGTTATGAGTGTGGGGGCCCCTGGCCTTGCGGTCATTCCCCCAGGCCCTGGTCCCTACCCAGGGCTCTGGAGGGCCCTCCCCTGTCTGAACACCATAGACTTCTCTATTAAAGGTACCAGACCACCTGGCACTGACTCCCTCTAAGCCCAACTGCGATCATCAGTCAGTCAACAAATGCTCTCCCCCAGGCACTGTGCTGTACGTTTCTATGGTTGTGGGACCCTGGAACACCCATTCTCTCACCTGGCCTGGTGCCCTCTGTCCTGTTTGATCTGAAAGTAACACGTCCATTCACTGGTTGTTAAGATTGGCCCTGTCCTTGGGGGAAGCTCGGTCTCTTTATCTGTTGTTCTCCACCAGCATCTGGCTGCATTGTTCTCTGCGGCCATCTGGACCGAGCGTGCGAGCGGCCCTATGGTGCCGGCGGCAGATGCCATTATTCCATCACAGAGACCATCTAGATTGTGTCAGTGCCTTCTTGCCGCCAAAATATGACCCCTGTCTCTTGTTGTCGAAAAGCTCTTACTTCACTTTTGGACTGACCGTTAAAGAATGATGCTCTGTGTTCAAGAGTCGCTCTCAGCTTGAACTCCCTTGCAGAGCAGAGAGGATTGAGCGACGGTGAGCTCAATAAATGATCACGTTCAAGTTCACTGATTCTGTCAGAAATGTGTATTAAGTCCCATTGACGTGCTGGGCACAGGTGCACCGGGGTCCCTCCTTGGCTCCTGGTTAGGACGCCCCTTAGGGCCCTGCCCAGCACAGATCTTCAGAAATTTTACCTCTATGAGTTGGCAGCGCAAATCTCCACATGTTCGGTAGCGAGAGTGGACTTTGCTTGCAAGAGGCAGAGGGCGGAGGTCGCTGTCCCTGGTACTGCGGGCCCCTGGGGCATCGAGGGTAGAGGCTGTAATGCAGGGCTGGGTGAGGCAGGAGAGCCACCCTTTCCTGGACTCCGGGGCAGTTTTGCATTGACATCACTTCCTTCTCCACAGACACACCAACGGCGAAGATTAGGCCAGACCCCCCACACCCCCGCGAGGGCCAGAAGCTGCTGCTTCACTGCGAGGGCCGTGGAAATCCCGTGTAAGAAGACCCCCTTGCTTCCTGCCCCGACACACCTCCGTACCTCAGCCTGTGATCTGCCCTTAGAGTGTCCCCGTCTCCCTCCTACTGTTGCCTCCTTGGTCCTGTCCGGTCCTGTCCATCCTCTGACCGTTTCTCCTACAAAGCAGCAGAAGGGGGCCCCCCCTGGCTGCGCCCGAGGCCCCCATGGGCACCAAGCCACAGTCAGACCCAAGTTAAGCAATCTCCTTCATCCTCAAATCACACCCCAAGAGGGCACCCCTCCCTCCCAGCAGCTCGTGTCTATGGCCCCTGTAACTCCTTGAGCCTTCATCAAACTGTCCTTGACTTCCTGTGCCCAGTTATTGTCTTTGTCTCCCTTTAGCCCCGTGGCCTGCTCTCTCCCTAACATGTGTGACTTCCCTGCCTCCACAGCCCCCAGCAGTACCTGTGGGAGAAGGAGGGCAGTGTGCCCCCACTAAAGATGACCCAGGAGAGTGCCCTGATCTTCCCCTTCCTCAACAAGAGCGACAGCGGGACCTACGGCTGCACGGCCACCAGCAACATGGGCAGCTACAAGGCCTACTATACGCTCAACGTGAATGGTGAGCCCCTCTCCACCCACCCCACACTGTCCTGCCATCTCCTGAGAGCACCCCTTCCTCGTGCCTGGGGCCAAGTGAGCCGACAAGAGCCTGCCGTGGGAGGGCCTGGGCCGTGGTCTCTGGGTCCACTCTGGAATGTCTGATACAGAAACATCAACACGATGGTGCGCCCTGGTCTGCCTCTGGTTCGCACTGGTGGCCCACATGGACGCCATCACCGCACCCCTGTACTCCTCCTCCCTGCACCCCTGCACCCACTCTGGCAGAGGCCCAGAGTCTCTCCAGGGCAGGTGTGGGGGTTTCCGTCTCCAGTGAGCTGTCCCAGGGCTGCTTCTCCCGTGACCGGTATGGGATGTGTGCTGCTGTGCTCCTTCCTGCAGGCCTTGGCCACAGCAGAGTGGGTCCAGGCAGACCCCGGACGTGCCAGATGCTGAGACACAGGGCATTTCCTCTGACGCCCTGTCTTCCAGAGACACTAGTGATGCTCCTTCTCTGAAGTTCTCCCTGAAGGTGTGACCACAAAACCCAGCTTCAGGAGAAGTGACGGGCTAGCTCAGAGGTCTCTTTATTGGAGAGTTGGCAGAAGTCTTGAAGATCCCGCTGGCAGTGGGGTCCCGCCAGAAAATCTTACAGGCCTTCGCTCAGAATAGCAGCACGGCAGAGGGTCCCTATTGGAAATGCCCATTACCTCGGCGACGTGATGGTAGTTGAGTCTCCCATAGATAAGAGACCTGAGATCTTGGGACCCGGATGCTTGTATAGCTGGGGTGGCTCTGACTCCAGGGGCAGACTTCAGCCTGCGGGAGCTGCCTCAGCACATCAGACAGAGCTATTGTAGGATGCGAGCAGCAAGGAGGATGTGCTGAGGTCCGGCGTCAGCCCCCAGATCTCCCCAGATCTCCCCCGACCAGCTCTGATGGCACTGGCAGTGAGAGAAAGTCCTGGCGCCCAGGTTGGTCTGCTGCTGGCCCCGCCCCCCACCAGCGGGTCCTGTCTGACACGGCTGCCTCAGTGCTGACGCCTGGTGGTAGGAGGGCGTCCTGCATCTTCCTCTAGGAGTATCCTAAGCAGTCCAGACGCCACCAGCCTGGAAGGAATGAAATGGAGTTCTACCTAGGAACAGGGACCTGTAACTGATGGCCGTTTTTCTAGTGGATTTCCATTTCCACAGCCCCTGGAACAATTATCCAGGGTTAATATTTTTGTAATGTGGACTGTGTATCACCTACTGCTTGGGAGAAAGACAGGGGTAACCTCCCTCTGTTTCTTCCACTTCAACACCCTCACACCCACCCCATCATGTCATGAAGCCCCCAGGCCCCTCTTCTTTCTCCCTCCCAAGCAGAGCATAAAAAAAAAAAAAACAGAGTGCAAATGTTTTCTTTTCAAATTAGGCGTAGACAGGCAAGGAACCAAAGAGCTGGCCCAGTCAAGCCTGAGGAGACAGAAGGTAGGAAAGATGAAATATGTAAGGACTCCGTGAGGCGTCGAGACTCAAGCTGAGTCTGTGGGAAAACGGTGGCTCTCCCATGAGTTCTATCTACGGCTAATGCAATTTTGGATACATCCGGACTACGTCCTGGGCCTGGGCGCTGTCTCCTCAGATATTTGGGATGCAGGGCTTGGCTGATGCTGTCCTTGGCATACCTGGCGCAGTCTGTGCTCTGAGGATCTGTCCCTGTAGATGCTGCATCGGAAGGCAGTTTCTCTAATCCACTGGCGGAGACATTGGCCACCATGGGGGCCATCCATGAAGGAAGCTTTTGCCTTTCCCAAGAAGCTCTGGGTGGTGGGATGTGAGGCTGGAGTCCCAGGCCTCCTGGATGAGACACGCTGGAGGATGGGGATGTAGCTGGAACCCCGAACTCTGCGCCAGGGGGAAGCACTGCTCTGTACACAGCATCGCCTCCCGTAAGGTGCTGTCAGAGTTCCCAGTTCCTGGCTTTGTCACTGCCCCTCTTCTGTCTGCTCTTGGGGCAATGGGTGAGCAGGTTGGGGAGCCCCCCGAGAGAAGCCAGCTCTGGATCTCAAGCAGACAGGAGGGTAAGAGGGCACGATGACCTGGAAGGAATTCTGATACCTGCTGAAAGCCAAAGCAAGAGAGAGAACAAGAGATGATGTAGATGGTAAAGCTACGTGACACTTGAGTGCCACAGACACAATTTAAAGGGTTGAATGTGAGCAGATTTATCCCTTTATTCATGAATACATAATTTTTAAAAATAATTGCTGCGTTCCAGACACAGTGTAAGAAAGAAGGGTACAAAGTAAGGCGTACCCCCTGCTGTGGGATCCGCTCCCCTCTCCTGACGCTGGCCCGTGTTCGGTGCCGTGTATGTTCCATGGCCAGAGGTATCCTAAGACAAGGGCTCCTCCCAGGTCTGACTGTGTGCGTCCCCTCCCTGCAGACCCCAGCCCAGTGCCGTCATCCTCCAGCACCTACCACGCCATCATTGGTGGGATCGTGGCTTTCATCGTCTTCCTGCTTCTCATCCTGCTTATCTTCCTAGGCCACTACTTGATCCGGCACAAAGGTCAGAGGCAGTGGGGTGCTGGGGGGAGTCAGGGAGGCAGCAGGGAGCTGGGGGGGATGGTGGGGAGGCAGCAGGGAGCTGGGGGCAGGCAGGGAGGCAGCAGGGAGCTGGGGGCAGGATCTGGAGGCTCAGTGGCCCCTTGGAGTGTGAGAGGAATAAAGAAGGGAGCCAGCCCTGCGATGACTGAGCGCCGCCAACCCTTGGTGATCATCCAAGTAAACTGGAGCTCTCCCACTCAGCCAGCTGCCGCTCCCACACTGCTCTGCCTCCGGGGTCTCCTGCTTGAAGGCAGGGGCCTGCCCGAACTGCCTCTCTGTCCCATCCTGTCCTGCCCTTTCTTCCCTTCTCATCTAGTTGTCCTCTGGTCCCCTGGCCCCTTGTCCCCACACCATCTCTTCTCCCCTTTATCCATGCCCACCCGCTCTCCTCCAAGGCTCTCCCCTCTGCAAGTGCTTTAGCCAACAGCCCAGGGCATGGGCTGAGTCAGATCTCAGCTGCCGTTCATGGGCTGACCTGCGGTTTCCCTGTCCCCACCCAGGGTGCATGCGCACACGTGTACTCACATGCACACATATACACACGCATACAGGTATGTGCATGTACCCACATGTCCACATACACACGCGCCCATTCACACAGGTGCATAGACACACCAGTGGGTGCGCCCGTGTGCATGCATATGCTCACATGTGCACATAGACACTCAGGCACACACAGTCACGTGCACACAGAGAGATATGCACACACGTGCTTATGTGCACACGTGCAGACACATGCATGTGCACACAGGCACAGGCACACAATACACATGCCAGTGCACACACGTGCATGCGTGTGCTCACACACACACACGCGCGTGCAGGTGCACACACACACACAAGGGTACACCATACACACTTATAAACACATGCCCACATGGATGCACACACAGGTGTGCCCATGCATCCGCATATACTTGCGCACTTGTGCACACAGGTGCAGACACGCATACACACACATTCACACGTGCACGCATGTACCTGTACACATGTACACACACAAGCGTGTGTACGTGCATACACGTGCACAAACACACACACTTTTCTGCCTGTATTATGAGTGAGATTCTAATTGAGGGCGGGGTGCATTAATTCAGGGGGTGTGGTCAGGTGATGGGTGTTGACAGCAAGATGCAAACTGGGTCAGGTGGGGAAGGAGGCTCTGGGCGGGGGAACGTGGCAGGAGCAGGCATGGTGGGTGGTGAGGCCAGAGCGAGAGGGGGGGGGGGAGGGGCTTCAGAAGTGTGGAAACTGCGTCTCCCCAGGGACCTACCTGACGCACGAGGCCAAAGGCTCGGATGACGCCCCAGATGCAGACACGGCCATCATCAACGCAGAAGGCGGGCAGTCGGGCGGGGACGACAAGAAGGAGTATTTCATCTAGAGGCGCCCGGCCACCTCCTACGCCCCCAGGGGCCCCGTGGGGACTGCCGGGGCCATCGCCAACCTGGACTTGTACAGAGCGACCCCAGGGCCGCCCCTCCCGCTTGCTCCCCAGCCCCCCCACCCCCC